>NJRQ01000769.1:10077-59611 GCA_003063805.1 Aphaenogaster ashmeadi
TGTTTAATGTGTGCGTGTGTGTAGAATAATATAGGATAATTCGGAAATATCTCATGTGTTAAAAGCAATGACTTACCACGCGTATAGTCACGCAGATTTGAAGCGTAGTCGTAAGCATGCGTGTCTAGATATTCTTAACTGTTAAAAAGTTATATCTTCATTAGTGAATTTAATATTGTACAAGTTGTTATTAATTTTTTAATATTCTTTATATCTAATCTTTTACAACATATATTGGACATTTACATTTTGAAGTACGCTTCAAATGTAACTTCACGCGTTAAGGCATTCCCGGCGCCAACTATATAAGAATTTATAATACGATAACACTGTCATATTACGATGAGATTATATTATGTTTGTTGTTTCTCAGTAAGCATCGCGTACTGTACAAATTATTGTTATGTAATCGATAAACAAATTATCCTACCAGCCTTATATTGCATACACTGCCACAATTCAAGCGTGTTATTTTTACACGCATAACATCTAAAAATAACACTTTTGACTTAAACTCTTTTTATATGTTTCTTGCCGTTTAAAATTACGTCATTTAAAACACGTTTAATCATATTAAATTAAAAATCAATACGTTCAATCGTGTTAAATGACGTGATTTAAAACGGCAAAAAATGTATAAGAAGAGCTTCAGCTAAAATAATACGCTTGGATTTGCAGTGTAGCTTCAATTTTTTATAAGCTTCGCTTCGCTCGTCGGTATTTAACTGCAGTCCCCACCTTGCCCGAACGATTCCTTTTTTCTTCGCTCTCAGCCTCTCGGTGTGTACGCCTTAGACTTTCACCGAAAGGAACTTAACCGTTCATTCATAAATTGATGATTGAAGGTTCTCCTGTTCTGTCTGGTCACGAATGATACGCGCACGCGCGTTTCACGCGCACAAGCGACACCAGTTCGACTCGGTACATCGTTTTTTAAAGATATATATTGCAGTCACGACGGAGAATTAATGCGTGCTAGCAAATATGCAACAACCGACAATTTTCCTAAACGCCTGGTGATCCAACAAGTTTAACCACACGCTAGTTTTCAGAAGCGATTGCGGTAATATGTCTCATAACGCGCTTAAAAGTTACATTTATGTCCATTTCCACCAATGTAGATTAATTTTAATCTCGGTTTAATTTATTCTGTATCTTTTTCTAGTTCTAAGAATTAGAATTGTTAATCTACATTGGTAGAAATGGACATTAGTCGTATATAATGATTTATACTAGAATTCAATTCTAAATTTTACGCTTTGTGTGTGCTCGAGGATGTTTTAAAAAATGTTTAGAATATATAAGTTTAAAATGGTAAATTTCTCTGATTTTACGTCTTTAATAATAATTATCACATGCAAGACTTATCTTAGTTTCTGATTAAAACCACCGCGTCATAGGTACCTTTTAGAACTTGCTCTTTTCGCACGATAAAATTAATACGCTCGCAAATCACCGCGGAGAATTTTATCGGACAAGCAAGGATATGTCAAAGGCAAAAGTGACAGAAACGCATAAATACGTGATAAAGTATTATCGGGAACGTATTAAGGCGATATCGCGCGCGCGTGAAAAGGGCGAAGGAAGATTCGAGGGGAGAATCGTTGCCGATGTAAAAGAAGAGGAAAAAGGAAGAAAAAAAAAACAAGAAGATGAGACGGCTGAAGTAACGAAGGAAAGAAGAAGATCGTGAAAAGTATCGAGATAGCGAGAATATAGGAGGAGATATCCGACGCAAGGGCGCGCCGGGAGGACTCGGGATGGAAAAGAAGAAGGAAGAAAAGAGGTGTGGCACGGATCTCTCTAGCATTGTGTCCGAGACGGCGCGCGCGGCTCGCGGCGCGCGTTCGCGTGTCAGGACTGGTCCATGCACCATCCAAATCTATGTATACGCGGCGAGAGATGTACGTGCATTAACCGGCACTCTCTCACGCATAGAGAGGAGAGAAGTCGCCTTCGTATATACCTTCTCCGCGACGACCGGCCGGCCAGCCGACCGACCGACCGACCGACGACCGGGGGCCCCCGTACGTACGTGAGCCCGTTCCGTGCACGCACGTGCGTGCGTGTGTATCCTTTAGCGAGGCGACTTACACCACAAGCGTACGACAGACCGGACCGGTATTCAGAGTCTCTCTCGAGGGAGAGAGGAGCGAAAAAGGAGAGAGTAAGACGCGGCGCGACGCCGACGTGCGAGGCGGGGCGGAGAGAAGGTGGTTGGAGTAAGAAGAGGGAGTAGGCACGAGCCTAACCGCAATCAACGTCCCACGCGCCTGGACCAACATTTAGATGCCTTCTCTCTTTCTCCCCTTTTTCTCCCCTCTCCCCGCTCGCCCCTCTTTCCTCTCACTCTATATTTTTCTGTCTCCCCCTCCCCCCCCCCCCGCCCCGACTCCGCGTTTCGTTTTCGGAATTTTTCATTTCCGTAGAGCTCGCGGAGCCGTTGTTACTCCGACGAGTTAGATTTTTGATATTTTATTAGATATGAACAACCACGAAATCGCATTGAAAGTTGAACGAAAGAGCGTAAAATTCAGCATTTGTCTCGTTTAATTAGGAATATGTTTAACGTGCGTATATAACGAATAATTGCTAAGAACTTTTGATCTTCTACTATACAGGGTGTAACATAATACGTAGGATCCACTTCAGCGATGGGATCGGCAGTGAAAAAGAGTAAGATAAATTCATATAAATCCGCATTATCTTGTTTCTGTTATTTGAAATCTACTGTTTATAAGAAAAACCATGGACAAGATTAAAATACTCCGTCCAATGAATTGAACAACGTTTCCATAACATCTACACTGAGAGAAAAATTTACTAAATCTCAATAAATGTTTTCTCCAATAGTACCAATAAAGTATTCTTTTGAATTCAGTTAATATTTTTCGAATGAAAAAAATATTCATCCAATTGAAACAAAATTTTCTAAACCTAATAAAATATTTACTGAATTCAAAAGAATACTTTATTGGTACTATTGGAGAAAACATTTATTGAAATTTAGTAAATTTTTCTCTCAGTGTAGTATGTGACGAAAAGATAAGAAAATGAATGATAAGATTCATTGCAACCTTATATTAAAATATAAGATGATTAGTTTGACCATTTTTTATGAATTTTTTATTGGAACAAAAAAATAAAAAGCAAGAAATAAAAATGATATATATTCGTGGACATATATTCGTGTAAACTTCTTTTAATATCTTTAAATGTTGAATTTATTTCTGAAGTAGGTTTCACACATATATTACGTTACACCCTGCGCGGTGCATTTATAAATTTTTTTCAGTACACTTATTCGGGGATGAAGATACGTTTGAAACGAAATAAGAATCCATGAAAATCGATTTTAAATGCGTTCGAGCCGATCAGAATTGCGTCGTAAATCGAACGTGTTTTGCAGAATAAGGCATGTTTGTGTAGAGTACGATATGTAAGCGAAAGTTAAATAAAATCTGATAATCAGCTGCCTCGATGTTACATTACGATATCTGTAAAAAGGACTCGCTAGTTAACAAAATGTCCTTATCGTGGAGTTTGGGATTTATCAAGATAATCTGATAGTGTATCTTACTCCTTCCCATGCGATTATAGTCGCACGTGGTCTCGCGTGAAATAAGATCCAGGATAAATTACGGGCAGTGTCATCTTCTCTTCCTTGGTCTCATTCCCACCGTTTCTTGCTTTCTCGTTCTTACACGAGATCGTTTTTCCGTGCGTGCGAGGCACGCGGTGGATTACGATTTCGATCGGAACGACGAACGCGGACGGCGCGGTTGTGTTGTTCCTAAAAAAGGAGAACTCGTTGCGCCCCGACGCGATAAAGAGCGACGATCTTGGGGAGCTCCAAGTGGTGGAGCACATAACAGCCAGAACGGAATCGCATTAGGGCACGGAGAACCGTTTATTCGGTGTTTTATCGGACCAATACTATGTACGCCACGTATACGTACCAGTGTGTCACTCTTCGATGTTTTTGTCTTTTCTCTGCCTGCGTCTCTGCAGCAATCATGATAATGGCATTTACGACACTTACATGACTGTCAGAAAGTTAAGATTTCTCGCTCTCTCGTGGATCGGTGATCTCTACGTCATTCTTTGCAGTTTACTGTTATTACGAAAATTCTCTTGGAAATACTGCCACGAATTTAGCAATATTCTAACAGACATTTAATTATATACTCTATCCTATATATTCCTTAACGTTTATTTTAACTATAATTGCGCTGGATTTAATTTTGTTAAATTATTAATGGTTCATGATATTTATAGATTTATTTTACACTTCTACTTTGGTTTTTTCGTACTTTTCAAATCGGTCGTATTTTTGTCTGTACTTCTTTTTTCTTTATTTTATTTATTCATATTACTTACCCAGACAGCACACAACATCCAGTGAACGTCCAATATTGATTTTTATTTAGTCCAAATATCCATGGACCTAATATAAACGTTTTAAAAACGCATACATTGTTGGATGTATAAAGTATATTTACATTAGACATTTTAAAAATATCTATTTTACATATTTATACTCTCAAAATATTCTCATTGTAGTGCAGTCAATTGTCTTTGGGAGCGTTCAATAGAAATTCTTTAATCAGAATCTGCACTAAGTAGATAAAAATAATAGAGAGAAACAGATAATAAATAAATATAATAATTAGACATCTTCACTTGCATGCTTGTGCAAGAAAAATTTCATGCAAACGTGCATTAACTTGTTTTTTTACGTCTCTCTTTTTTCTTTTTTTTTTCTTTGCCAAACATATTAAGTTTTCTGAAAATACTAAACGAATTATAAATAGCGGACTAAACACGAACTCACTTGGCAATAATTTCAGTAAAAAGTTATTTTTATTTTATTATTTACGTTTTATTTTTTAACGAAAGTTGATCAAAATATATTATTGAAAATGAAAAGATTTAATTTAAGAAGTTAAAATAAAGGATTGAAAAAAAGATTTAACTAATAAAAAATATTATGTTATGTCATTTTATACTAATTATGTTATATTATGTTAGGAATTTATTTTATCAATCACAGCTACAATATTGTAAGAAAAAAATAAATTAACCAATATACATTAAAAATGTGCAACATTAAGTAACCCATCTACTTAAAATTTAGGCAAATTGAAGTAGGCAAAGCAGCTAACTTGTTCGCCGAGCAATTGAATGTAACTAATTGAATCCAAAAGTTAAAACTAATTACGTTTAATTGTTTGGCAAATAGAATAATTGCTTTGTCTGCTTGAAATCATCTAATGTTCTAAAGAAGTTTTGATCCAATCCTTATATATAAACTGAACATTTTTTAAATGTCCAGAAGAGTAACACTGAATGTTTTTAAAATATCTTAAAAATGTTTTAGGCTTTAATCTGGACATCTTAAATACGTATGAAATGTCCAGTCTGTGCAATTTTAATACATTTTTAAAATGTTACTGTGCTGTCTGGCTACATTGTTAGTTTAAGTCTACTTTACACGATCTATAATTCGCGACAGAATTCGAGACAGAATTCTATTTATAATTTTATGCAACGTGTGAAAATATAGAAAACATGTGAACAATCAGAATTATAACTGTAATGTTCTATTTTAAATAGAAAAGACACATCAAATATGCGCAGTACATAAATACCCGTGATTGGTCAATTGTATCTGGTGTAATGAAGATCTCTAAATCTTGTAAATAGTCGTGTCCAATCGGATAGGCAAACGGAACTCATCTATATATAAATGATATATGCATATATGCCACAAATTACACCAAATATTTTTTTATGTCTACGAAGTTTATTTCTACGAGCGGATGTTGCTATAATTATGGATATTATTGAAACTGATGCTGTTATGATTAAAGAATTTTCCATAATATATTTTTATAAGTATTTATATATATTTCTTAATAACTATGCCATATTTCTTAATGTAAAAAATTTTTTATATATAAATATATATAAACAGATATAAACATATATAAAGATATATAAAGATATATAAACATATATAAAGATATATAAAGATATATAAACATATATAACTATGTACGAAATATGTCCATACATGAAATTTTTCATATATAATCATATATAATCATATATAATCATATATAATTATATATGATTATATATAATTATATATGATTATATATATGGAAAATTTCATATATAATCATATATAATCATATATAATTATATATGATTATATATAATATATGATTATATATATGATATTATATATAATATATGATTATATATAATATATGATTATATATATCATTATATATGAAAAATTTCATGTGTGGACATATTTCATACATAATTATATATGTTTATATATCTTTATATATGTTTATATCTGTTTATATATATTTATATATGAAAAATTTTTTACCGAGAACCTAACCATATCAATGAAAGAAACAATTGAATATTCTATACATAATTATAAATCAAATTATGGTTCGTGTAATAGAAGAATTTTTTCTCATCTATAATTATATTTATAATTTGATAAATAAACTTATAAATAGTATTCTGTCTCGAATTATAGATCATGTAAAATAGGCTTTATATTATATTATTATTAACATGAGCATTAAATAGTTGTCTGCGTATAATAGTCATGAAACTAAAGATGGTTATCACGTACCTTAGTACGTTCCCAGTCTCCTGATGTCAGAACAGTCTGCTACGATCGTCAAGCTTTTTTCTCGTGGGGCGATTCAGCTCGGCCTGGAATATCAATTAAATTTGCCCGGAGCACATGAATACCGTAGCCGTGATATTGCTTTCGTGATATCTTCTCAGGAAAGAGAAAGAAATCGGACGCAGTTAGATAGACACAACTGACATTAGACATATCGAAGATTATCTAGTACACTTTAAGAAGAAAACCCAAGATTAAGCGAAAACTAAAAAAAGACGATGATAATAATTCTCTTCCAACAACTAATTTATCAAACACTTTAGCGGATACTTTATAAACTTTATAAACTAACAGATACTTTATAAGCTTTATAACGACTAGCGGAAAATGAATATAAAAATTATAATAGAAAGTTTTGAGGAACTCTCTCTTATAATGTTTCTGTAGTCACGATATCTCTTTGGATGCTATCGAAGTGCCTAATTTGGACGACAGTAAAGTTGAACGACGCACAATTTGACTACCGTTTGGACAACAGCGATGCCTGAATGGTCGCACAACACGCGAGGATCATCGCAGCAACTATACCGATTGAATAATTTCTTCTGTTTGGCACCAGTCGCGATGCATTTGATAGGTGAATAGACTCTAAGACCGCTGGGCTTGCGAATCAATTTTGATACAAAACAATTGTGTGCTGCCTTATCATCAATTGCAAGCGCACAAAACATTCGTTCACAAAACACAGTAAATACGAGCAATTTGATTGCGAATAAAAATTTATTAAAAATGCGGAATTTTATTTGTTTAATACAACATCTTAAATATAAGTATACATCCCAAGGAGAACAGAAAAGTCAAAATAATGTCAATTTGGCATGATATTAACCAAATTTATGTCATTTTTTGGTCATGATTAAAATCTCGATCTCAGATGACTTAAAAATGACTTTATATTGACTTCTTTTTATTATGTCTTTTTGATTTTTAAATTGAGATTTCAATCATGAGCAAAAAATAATTTGGTTAATATGATGTCAAATTGACATTATTTTGACTTTTCTGTTCTCCTTGGGATGTAAGCCTATTCGCTCGAGGTTGGATCTTATTGTTAGTGTCTAATCATCTTTTGAATTTATATACATTTCTTTAACCTCCCCCTCTCAACTACGCGCCAACAATTTTGTCAATTTAAATTGATTATCAATTTAATTATATTTTCGGCTTTAGCTAGGGACTGCGTTTTAAGACCGACAAAATTGTTGGCGCGTAGTTGAGAGGGGAGAGGTTGAAGAATATAAATTTAAAATATTATTAGGCACTAAGATTCAGCCTTGATCGAATAAGGCTTATATGTATACTTATATTTGTGTTATTTATATCGGTCTGTATTCACGTATTATTGTCAATATCTCAATTTTTAATATCGATTAAAAATCGACTGTTGCAAAAGGTGATCGTCAAATTCACTATTTGCTACAACAGCTTCGTATTTTTATTTCATTCTGCAATTTCTCGCGTGGTAAGTCCGCTAAACGATACTCGCGTTACTCCGACGCGCGCGTTCTTCTCGGGGAAGATATCGCGAACCGAATCGGGGAAGAAAGGTGCGATTTACATTTTCGCGCAGAATTGCGAGCGCTGCTAATCAAAAAAGGCCGGATCTTTCCGCGAATAAATTTTCGACGCGATGTCCCGCCAATGTCTGACTTGTCACCAAATAGGATAGGAGGTGAATGAGACGCGTATATACATTCATCACTCAGCGAGTCCCTCGCCATACATCTCGGAGGCTCGGCCCTCTCGTTCCCTCCCAAGTCGCCGCGCTCCCTCCTGCAGCCTGATCGAGCGCGGAAGCCCAAATAAGGGGAAATGCACGGCGAATTAAGCCCTCTCCTTCTCACGTCTCGCGCGATACCACCGAAAAGGCGCCAGTCTCAACTGGAGCCCGTGGACGGGGAACGCCTGAAAAATTGATAAAAAGTCGACCTTCGGGTCTAGAATTTTAGAATTCCCGGAGATCCATTGGCTACAGCTTTCGCGAGGTATGTATATGGACGGCGATCAGTGACGGCGATATGTGAATCATCCTTCCGATGTAATCTCCAGTTGCCCAATATTATATTTAACATAAAAGCGAGGTTTTTGTGTTATCATAAGATTCATAGCGTTTTCAGGCATTCCAATCGAAAGAAAGACATTTTTGAAGAGACTCTTCGACGTAAGGTCTCGAGAAGACTGAAGAAGAAGAAGAAGAAGAAGAAGAAGCTGCAGATTTTTCGCTACGATGCTTAATTCAGTCTGAAGATGTTTTTTGATTTTAAAAATAACGCGTCTCTTAATATTACTACCAAGAGCTGATAAAAGTCTTCAAAGCTGTATCTCCATTCTGATTTTCTCTCGGTTTAGATTTTGGACAGTCGCTTCAGCGACAAACGAAGATTCAACTCAGAGTCACGGCTCGATTCTGACGGTGCGCAGATACAAACGCGCAAAACCACCGGCTCGATCGCTTCTACGATTCTCTTCGGCTGCAAATGGTGGTAATTTAAGAAAGATAAGGCGTCAACATTGTGGCGTGCGCGATCGACAATATCGCGAAGCGCACATCTCGAACGACGTGATGGGAGGAGCCCGGACTCGCGGCTCGCGAATTTTAATGGCGGATTTTTGCGGCTCGCCAATGGTACGCTCGCGAAGTCTTCCGCTCCCGCTCCGAGATTCAACGTACGATTCAACGATTTCACCAAAAGATATGTGTATACATATATATGTGTACATATATATATATGTATACATATATGTGTGTGTATATATAATATATATATGCACATTATGCGTTACGTGATTTGATTTGAGGAGAGCTCCTCGAAGCGAACTCGCGTGGGACACGCTGCCTTGTCGCGTGCCTCGCCACTTCTTCAGTGCCGCTCAACCGTGCGATGTGGTGCATGTAATTACTTCACGAAATCATCGCACCTAACCCGTACAGTTTAGGCGTGTTATCCTTGTTGAAATTCTCTTATTTGGCCGGTTATTCGAATAAAATTTTACTTGTCGCTCGTATTATTCGTAATATCCCATCTGGAAACTGAATCTTCAACGTTGCGCGCAGTCATACTTCTTCGTGTCACACATCTGTGATGTGCTACTTCATTTCGGTTCGTTTTCGATAGTGCCTGCAATGCGGTATTGTTAATATAAATTGTATTATTTCGAGCAAGATTAAAAGATGAAACAGATGAGATTTTTAAATACTTCCATTCCACAAATGCACTCTCTATTTATGTGCAGCATAGATGCTTTTATAAGATAAAATTCAGTGACAGTTTAAAAGTAAAATTCTAATTTTTATGCTATATTGTTTCTGAATACTGTTTATTAATCGAAAGTTGAACGCATACACCCTTGTCGATAAGGATCTGATAAGCTCTCTCTTAATAAAATATTAATTGTCTGAAATGAACAATTGAGGCGATACTTTTGTGCACAGAAAAAAATGCTGCTGCTTCAATTAAAGTCTACGTCACGGGCTGCCACAAACATAAATAGTTCATTTAATTGTATTATGATTGGACCAAATATCTAGATTATTCTTAGATATATATTATATCTTAGATTAATAATATTTAGATTATTAAAAGAATAATCTAGATATTTGGTCCAATCATAATACAATTGAATGAACTATTTATGTATGATTATTCTTTTAATAATCTAAATATTTGGTCCAATCATAATACAATTGAATGAACTATTTATGTTTGTGGCAGCCCGTGACGTAGACTTTAATTGAAGTAACAGCATTTTTTTCAGTGTGTATTTGGGCGCAAAGAGCCTAGCGTATAAAATAACAAGAAGCAAATTTTTTAGAACTACAAAAAATTACGTAAATGTACAGCTAACGCAATTTTCTAACATTTCTAGATGATCGCTGCTTCATTCCCGATATGGATTCGTATGGATAATCCCAAACGCAGTTTCATAAGCGGCGCAGGAAGCGGAATACTTAATGAATGTAGGAAAAGGACTCGAATAAAATCTTCTACCGCAGCACGGGGCAGAGAGTATGAGATAGGAGACAGCTCGCTTACCGTTTCGACATACGAATGATATCATCGCTCGCAGGAGCGGATTCAGTCATTCTAACAGCGCTCAAACGCGCTCGCGCGCGCGCACCTTCACTTATTGCAGGCGATAAATAGCTCCGAGCTTCGAGTTTTTTAATATTCAGATGCAGACTAGCTTAGCTATATTCCGTTGACACTAAACTGCGCTTAACATCTGTAGGTGCCTGCATACATGAGAAATTGAATTAAGAAATAAACAAAACGGCTCGCATAATTTTGAATTAATAAAAGTAATAAAAACGAACTTCGAATTTTTCAGTCAATGGAATGAATGAATATCTTCTTAATATTTCTGAAAATTTCCATTCTTCCTTCAATTATTGTACGAAAGAATTTTGGCTAATATAATTTAACATTAATACGGTATTTGCATATTTTGACGTTATTAATTAGTGTAGCAATACAAAATTACATGATATTTCTTGTATGATAATATATTAAAAAGATGTGTATTTATATATTAAAATTATATAAACTGTGTAGGTTTTTTATCACGCTGTGTGGTTTAATACAAGTTACCGTGAAAATATTTCATTGTTTTATCGTCGATATAAATTTGTACAGATAATCAAGTAAAATTTTATAAGCAAATTTATTCTGTCTTAAAAGAGAGAAGTCTCAATCATTTTATTCTAATCTAATCATATGGAAACTCAAACGTACGCGATTTCTGCACTTCATGCAAAATATAACTGAAACGTCCGCAAGATTCAAACATATATAATCTATCCCATTAATCAATTAGAACGGCTAAATACTGCTTTCTACGAGTATCAAAGGAAATCTAACTGTCGACCTAGTTCACATCTATCATGTATTCCTAGTTCCGCCGACAACAATTATCTTCAATAGCAGAGAATGTCAACGTTTTTACTTCGCGTGTGCCGTGCATACAGCTCGAAAGAAGGATTCTTTCTCTCCTGCTTCATCTCCACCTTCTCCTCATCTCGCAGCCTCGCCACGCACGCCTGTAACCAAAACCCAGCTGTCTTCCGCGGCCAGCGCGCGTACTGTAACTCGTTCTCCACCCACCGAGGGATCGAAGTAAGCAACGGTCCTGGAACCTGTTTCGAACCATTTGAGAGTCTCTGCCCTGCCTCGTCCCTGCATCGTCCATCCCTCATTCCCTGTCCTCCTCCCGCCCACTATACCACCTTTTGCGCCTCCTCGTCGCTCGCCCGTTTCTTTTCTCTCTTCTTCGTAACATTCTCTCGCTATCTCACTTTCTCTACCTCTTTCGCTCCCTCTCTCGTTGGTGTTGGCTCCACGTATCTCGGCGCGTAATATCACGCACGTCATCGTCACGAAGATGTGTACGCGGTGTCTCTCCGTCGGTGCTCTGTACGAAGAAAGCCAGAGGAACATGAACCAAGATGGTTCGACGGATGAATGAGAAGGAGAAAACGGATGGGGAGGAAAACGCCAGAGAAGAAGACTGCGGGAGGGGAAGGGAGCGGCAGAGAAGAGAGTGAGAGAGAGAGAGAGGAGGGTAAAGATACGAAAAAAGAGGAGGAGGAGGAGAAGGAGGAGAGCGGTCAACACTGGGAAGGCGAGGCGGATGGGGTATGGCACACGCCACACGCCATCATAATGGAATAATGAGGCAGAGACGATAGCAATCGCGCAGAGGCTCTTTTTCCGCGCAAGACGACCGTGTATTGAAGCGCCCGTGAGAGATGTACGCGACCGCGCACGAACGCAGGAACGTCGTGGACGAATTGAGCAAATCAGAGCCACATCCGATGAGGTCAGATCAGCACGGTCGTGCCTCCAAGACCGCGTGTTCTCGGCCGTCGCAAATGACCGGAGGATATGACAGAATGTAGGAGAATGTACGTCGTATATACGCTAACGACTAATAGCGCGACGCGAACGATCCGTATGATGTACTTACTTGCGATGGTATCACGTCGCAAAATAAATTGTATATAGAGCGATAGAAAAAAGGGTTTAAGACTTGGATAATCACCGAGTTAAATGTCGACTTGGAACGAAAAATTGATTTTGTCAGAGATAGAAACATTTTGATAATACAAAATCTCGTGAAGTATTCACTCTTTTGATGATCTTAAGAATTTTCGAAAATCACTCCTGTTTCTGACGCGGTTAATTTTTCGATCTATGATCAGAGATCTTTCACTCAGTTTGGCGAGTTCACTATTCATCCTCTAAGTCTTGAATCCTTATTTTAAGATATTTTGTAAAACTTGATACCGTATATTTTTGTATAGTTTGTATATTTTTGTTATTATATTTTTAATATGTACTATACTTGGACCCCCATATGCAATAAGGACCCAACCGACATTTTGAAGAAAAATGAGTTAACTGGTTATTCTAAGTCTCAAGTTGAAATTATGCAAAAAAAATTAAGCCTAATTTACAAGTTGGGCCATTTTATTGGTAATAAAGCATATGAAGAAGAAAGCATAAAAGAACCAACTGCTTTTTCTGTGTCTGTTTTTTAATGTACTTCTTTATTTTGAAATATATATCCTGCTTTTCGTTTAATTTGAGTAAATCATTCAAAAGAAATCTCATAAAGACTTGGTTTAAGCCGATTATTTTAATTGTAATAACAAAATTTCAATTACTTATTACTCAAAACTACCTCCTTTTTGGTTGGGTCCTTGTTGCATATGGGGGTCCACTTGTTATTACATTTATAATATATACTATGCTATCTACATAAGAATTACATATCACCACACGAGAAAGCATGTAATTTTGTGTTACTTCACTAATTACTAGTACTAGCGTAAAAGCGCACACGAATACCGTGACATTAATGTTAAACCGTACTAGCCAAAATTCTTTCGTACGGTAATGAAGGAAGAACAAGGGCAACGGTAGGAGATTACAGCAGGAGAAGAAGAAGCTGTGGCACGTGACCCCGAAGAACACCAGAGTCAACTCGCTTAAGTAGCCGAGCTCTGCTCTTTGACCCAGCCGACAATTTCGAATTATGTCTCTCAGAGGGAGGAGAGCGAGGGAGAGGAAGAGGGAGAAGGAGAGAGCGGATATACTATAGTCAGAAACCGTCCTCCCCTCTTCTTCTTCGTGACGCGAAGGTAACGTTCATTCGCAACTTCTCGTATCTAAGGCGACCGGAATGCTAATCCGGTGTCGCTCGTGGCTTCGCCGTAATTAGTCAGGATGAGGTGGTTCGAGAGCCAGGCATGCGCGCGCGCGCGCGTGCACTTTATCTGTAACTCGTTGAATAGAAGCGGCGAGCTGAAGAAGCACAATAATCTCCAGCGAGTTATCTCATCGAATTGTCCGCGATAGCCCAATCGAGTACTAATTACGCGCTCGATTCTCAGTTTGTTTTTTGCAATTTGGTCGCCGTTTCATGCACTGCGAATGGGCGACTTCGGTTACAGTAGAACAAGTTATTTGAGGGCAAATCATGCTGTAAATACGCTGTAACTGCAGACAGTTTTGAGCATCGGTTGGAGATCTGCAGGAAATTTATGTTCCCTTGAATGGAACTAAAGAGAATGTCTCGCTTCAAATCTTGTTTTTTCATCAGTTCTATTTCTCACCTAAAAATCTCCTATTTCAAATTAGATCTAATGAGTGTACGTCATTAAAAATTTTATGTCAATATTTAAAAAATCCTGTCGTCAAGATATAAAAGAGTGCAAAATGTACAAGAAAATCTTAAGAATTGTAAGGGTAAAGAGTATCTTCTTATTCCGTATGGATATCGCGATATGGATCCTTATATATACATTAAGTTTTCTTTTACGCTTGCAATCGTAATTCTTTGTTCCTTTGTGCATTGCGATATGTATTATAATGCAATCAGAGATTGGTCAATGTTAAATGCGAAAGTCGAAACGTTTTTACGAAATGTTCCCGAAGAAACGAATGTCTTCGCGGACGGATCACTTCGCGACCTCGCGAGAGCGACTCGTGCCCAGCGGAGAATCGCTGGGGTCTACAACATGCGTAGTTGTACCTCGCTGAGGAAGACAAATGATCCACTCGGACGCGAGACAGTTAGCGTACAGCGAGAGGCGTTGGCTACGAAGAAGCGCCTCTTGGTTCCAAGTCTGCCCCCGGGGCAGACCGACTCATTCGCTTGATCTCCATTGCCATTATGATATTAATGAAATGCCGCTAAAAAGGTGTGTTTGCTCGGTAACGCGAGGCCCAGGGGTGGGAGATGACGAGATAGATGTTAAGCCCACGTAGAACAGTCTTACCCGATATGGCTCGCAACGCCTGTGACTATGCCACCGCCATGGCGATTCGTGTTGTCGTAGTTGTTTCCGTCGCTAATCGTTGTCATCGTCATCGCGTCGTGCTGTCGTCGTCATCGTCGACGTCGACGTCGTCATAGTCCTCGACGTCGTCATCGACGTCGGCCATCGTCGACTTCCGCCGACACCATATTTGACGATGTATCTTTAATGATACCATTATCGAGACTTTTCAGTTGCCGATCAATCGTTTCTTGCTCTCCCTTCATATTTATCGTGCCTCTCATGTTAATTCAAGAGTCTGTGTCCTCGGTCGTGCAGCCAGCTTTGCTCACTTCGTTGAGGATAAACTGACTCCGAGAGCTAAAGAGCTACCGTCCTTTTCCATTCGGAGGACGAAATAGGTTCAAGCTGCGAGGCCGACGACCTCTGAATCCTTTGTCGAATGGCGATTCCGTGGACTAGCCTTTCGTCCTGGGTCCATCCATGGATCTTCCCGATCCCACACGTTTCGATCTGTCGCTAAAATTGATGAACGTGAAATTTTATTGTTTCCTTTTTTTTCGGCACTGTTTTGCCGTGACTCCTTACGTTGTGTCACCGATCGATTAGGTGTCTTCCGGCACGCGCGTGCAAAAGCAAGAAAGGAGAGAGATAAAGGAGATAAACTCGGAGTACAGAAACCGGAGGAGTGGAATTCGCGGGGATAAAAGAAGAGAGAAGGAGATGAGAGAAAAGAGGACACGCTTGGAAAGAGAGATGGGAGAAAGAGCCTCTCTTTCTCTCTCTTTCCCTCTCTCTCTCTCTCTATCTCTTTCTTCCTTTCTCTCTTTCTCTTGCACGGGGGTGCGCCCACGCCGGTGACGTCACCCAGCGAACGTCGGTTGTGGTACCGACGATGAACGCGTTGGTGTTCAAACGTTCGGGGCACTGAGAAAGAGGAAAGATTGACGAGACAGAGACGCTATCGTGCCTCGAGGAAGGGAACGTGGAGCCGGTCGTCGGTACCAAGGGGAGGGATAGCCGGATGGAGAGAGGACACCGCGAGATGTACCGGGTTCGGATCGGGGAACGGGGGAAATACGGCGAGGAGGTATATACGGCGAGAGAGAAGAGAGAAGACATCCTTTGCACGCGGGGAGGGTGGCGGGGGAAAGGAATGAATGGAGATTGCAGACCACGCGGGAGAGACGAATGGCCCGGAACCCGTGGAGGAAACGGGGGCGAGACAAGGGCGAGGAGAGAGAATCCGCGAGAGGAAGCTAACGAAGATGAGGGAAGGGGGGTAGGGAGAGGAAGGGCGCAGGGAGAGGAGGGGAGGATGAGGGGGGGGCTGTTTCGCGTAGACAATCACCGTCAACAGTAGCGGGAGTACCCACGGGGTGATGTCGACGACACGTGACGCCGCCGCTTGAATCTCGTCATCGCCCGGCCCGGCGTCGCGGGGAATCGAACGCGAGCGCGCGACGCGCCAACGACATCACAAACCGCCTCCGATCTCTCGGCGCGGGTCTCCTCTCCTCCGCGTCTCTTCGCCTCGTGAGTGCACGAGCGCGCGAACGTGCGAGCGCGCTCTCCAGGCACCCGACAGCTTCGCGCGCGAGCCACGCTTTATTAGTCTAGCGCGGGCCATCGCTGAACCCCTTTAGTCGCTTCTCTACGCTTCGCCTTGTCTCGCCTTCGTCCTCGCCTTCGTCGCCTCGCCCGGTCTCGCCTTCGTCCCGGTCTCCCTCGCCTCGCCGCGCACCGCCATTGGCCATCGGCCATCGGATCAACGAGAGGACCGACGGAGAGGACCCGTGGATGCGAGTGAGCCTAAGCGTGATAATAGGAGCCGGCGTGTGAGGACAGTGCGACGGGGTTCGCGAAAGAGAGGAAGGAGCCGAAGGCGCGCGAGGAGGAAGAGAACCGAAGGTGGGGCCAACGTGTCAAAGAGAGCGGAAGGTCGATGCGCCGGAGGAACACGGAGGAAGAGCAAGAGAGCGGTATCCTTCGGTGATACAGTGCGACCAGCACTCGTACCGGTACGTCGCGTTTATCGGCCACGCTCGCAACCAACGTCCGAGAACATCCTTTTCCGGCACGCTCGAAGCGATTCTAGTTCGACGCGGTACCATTCGAAGGAGAGCGATACCAAGTACCGATTTATTGGATAATTGTCCGAGAACAATTTTATGACCGGCAAACCTCTGCCGCGTGAGCATATCCGGTTCCTCGAAAGCACTATCAGGAATACTATCGAGGAGACGCAATCGACTCGCAAATTTTCATACGGAATATAACGGCGAGGTCCTGTGGCTCCGTCTTATCCTCTCCAAGGACGTTGGCGATCGTCCGTGCCGAAGGGTAGCGCGGGTCACGCGACAGATCCGCGTGTTCCACGTCGGAATCGCCTCGCGATCGCGGAGATCGCCGAATGTCTCTCAGCTCAAGTGTGTCGTCCGTACGTCCTCGTGAAATTCTGACTGTGGCGCGAACTGGACTACGTGCGGGAACGGGCGAATGACTGGGTAAATCCCTCGAAGAGGGTAAAGAGGGTGTCTCAGCGGCGCCGTGACATGTACGCGCGTTCACCCGCCTCCTCCACGGCATCGTCGTCGACGAAGGCACGCGAGTCGGCGGTGCGCGCGCGACCGGGCGCGAGGATCACGTGGATCGGCACCGCGACGACGACCGGCGACGGGACAGGTTGAAAAGATGCTGGCGCTCGCGATGCGCCGCGAACACACGACCGGGCGCAGCAATTACGAGCCCGCGAATCCGCTCGCGGGGTTCGAGCACCTCCAGCACAACAACGGCAATCCGTTCGCGGTGGTGCCCGCAGCCGCCGCTGCCGCTGCCGCCGCCGTCGAGGGTCGGGCGCGCGATGCCAGGCCGGAGGCCGCCGAGGGTGAGCTGCAAGAGTTCGTGGACATTGCGCAAGTGCAACAGCTACTGCAGCAGCAGCAGCAGCAGCAGCAACAGCAGCAACAGCAGCATCAGCAGCAGCAGCAGCATCACCATCACCATCATCAGCAGCAGCAACAGGCGACCGCGACGGCCGCGTCTTGCATCTGGGGAGCGGTCTACCCACCGCCGCCGCCCGCGCTGGGATATCATCATCATCACCATCATCATCATCACGTGCCGCCGCCGTCAGGTAATGTCCGAGCGTCTATATGAGCGTCCCAAACGACGCGAAATCGAATGGACGGTTCGAGGGAATGTTTCTCCTTTTCTTTCCCGCGAGGGACCGCGAAGAGACCGCGAGTATCTTCCGCTTTGCCGCGCGAAGATTCGGAGTTGCTCTCTCCTCGACGCGACTCTTCTTGCGACGCCACGCGCATTCGCGAGATGAACGCGAGAGACATAATCCACGTCACTCTCGAGCCATTCGACGTTTCTTTCTTCCGCGATTTTTTTTCTGCCGCGGTTTCCCTCTGTTTATCGGCGGGAACAGCGACTCGTACGGCTACCGGTATTAACACCGGTCCAAACGCACTCCCCGCGCTACCGTATGTATGATAATCGATCTTTAAGAGCTTTAAGATCGGCACGACGAAACCTGTATTTCTAGACTGGCTATTAAATTTCTTGTCACCACGCGAATGTAAGAGTCCTTCGTGGAAGGCGCGTTGTGTTGATAACGATAGAATCAAGCGCGGAGCCGAGATCACTCTTATTCGAAACGATCGACGCGAATCGAACTTTCGTCAACGAAAATTTTCATCGGTATTTCCAGTACGGATTCGCGACCAACGGTAGTGCGTTTTAATCTTCGCACCGCTTAAATGTCGGTTATTTTCGTAATAATTATCTATCATTGTTCGATATCGAAGTCGCAAGTTGTTTTTCACTGCCAAGTTTCTTACTGCATGAAATCGCAATCGTGAATGCGGTGCTGTTGATCAAATCACGTTCCGAACCGTCCATTCGATATTTCGAAAAATACGCGTACGCATCGTACCAATTATTAACTAAACATAAATGTTAAGCAGAATAGTACTCACATATTACCCTAGACCGAACGCATTATGTGGCTTGCACCCTTTTAACCCGTAACAATAGTTCTCAAAACGAATTATTCGCTGTTGAGTTCGTAATTCTCAAACGTTTCTAACCAGTTGCTGCATATAGCGATATTTATTACATAATATTGACAAAAGGAATAATAGAAACAACTAACGATTTGTGTGCCGTACAACCGAAAGCTTCTATATTAACCACGTTGAAAACTACAATATCGTAACTCAGCCACTGATAACTTTGCTACGAGCACCTTAATAATGAAACAATAATTTGCCTTAATGTGCAAGAAATATCTGAAAAATGCTTCTCACCACGCTTTTGTCAAATGTCAATCGATGGACGTTTCTGCGATATTTAAATCTTATTTCTACTCGATAAAGCGAGGACGATATTTAACGAATACGACATATGTTGGCGACGATTATATTCGTGAACATAAACCGTATATGCAATTTTCTGTTGCCTAAATTGATTTCATTACGTATACATATCATTCCTTCTATGCACATTTATATTAGAAATTAATATTTAAATAAGACATTACAAAATAATTATTAATAAAACATTACAAAATGACGACTTACGTTGACAATTTTTGTTATTTTTGGTACGCTTAGTTCAGTTATTTACACTTAGAGACATTGCAAAATAATTATTTTATAAATAACTGAACTAAGCGTACAAAATAATTCTTTTGTAATGTCTCTAAGTATAAATAACTGAACTAAGCGTACCAAAAATAACGAAAACTGTCAACGTAAGTTAAAATCACCGTAAAAATATTCGCTATTATCATTTCGAATTGATGGGATCTAAGCCATCGGAAATTTTAAACAGCATTACGGGGGAGTATTGTCTTACTAGATATCAAATCTTATTAAATAAATTTTGTTCTACGTAGAGAGGTGATTCACAAAGTTTTACCGACGGCAGAATGCAGATTCTAATTCATGTAGTGTAACTTATAAATACATGTATATATTACATAGAAGGAATTATCATATAGTATACACTCTCGGATTTGCAAAGATTAGAATGCCTTAGAACCGATAAGATTTCGAACTCACGTTAGTGCAAGATACGAGTTTACGTGCGATTTCAGATCTTGCCGTCGGATAATCGCTGTCATCGCTGACAATCGAGACTGGCGATCTTGACACGGACTGATCCAGAAACTCATTATAAAACATCATGTAACGATTTTTGTGCACGATACGTTTTTTACAATATTTATAAATAAGTTCATCGTCACGTAAAGTAACTTCTCGTTAATATAATTATAATTTGATGGAAAACAAAGACGTCGCAAGCAATCTAGTGCGTATTAGAAATTTAATCGCCGTTTGGGAATCCAATAAAATTTCGGTGTGTACTATTATAATAAATGCAAAAACTGTCGTACAGATTTAACACGCAGAAAGAGAGAGAAAAAAGAAATTTCAATGTAGATTTTAGAAACGCGCATTTATCACATAAAATATTCCTGCATCTTTAAAATGCACTGATTTTTCGCAAACTTTTTATTGACATCTTCTGTACGTCGCGTCGTACGTACGGAATAATTTACAAGCTCTACGATTCTCGGACCGGAAGATTATAATATACCTATGCATAATTATCTCGTAAACAGGTTCTCTCTTCTGCGTCTAGCGCTCTTTAGACGCGGCGCCGCTTGCGAAAGACAATATGTAAGTAAAGGGACGAAAGGGAGAAAGAGCACGCGTATTGAGAGTCGCCCAGCACGAGCCGGGAAAGATATTGGAGAACCGATAACTCTTAATTCACCACGCGCCGTCGGTAGTCCCGCTGAATTGGACGTGCTACATCACCAGGTCAAGTTTGTACGAGGGAACGAAACCGCCTCCCGTCGACGTTAAAGTGGTTAAAAGTCCTATGATAGCTGGTCCTCATTTAAAGGACACCCGCGGAGATTCATGAACGTCTATGGACCGCGTTCAATCTAGTCCGGTGTGTACGAAAAACACACCGAAAAAACGATAAGGTTGCCACAACCACAATAATAGTAATATTTGGTACAGCCACGTCCTGTGGTTGTCACATTCACATTGATGTGAAGGCAACTATATGCATTTGGTACAGCAAACATAGTGAATGTTGAGACAAACATATATAGATGCACCACACAAAACAATGTGAATGTGACAACCACAGGACATGGCTGTACCAAATATTACTATTATTGTGGTTGTGGCAACCTTATCGTTTTTTCGGTGCACCTTCGTGCTGCGCGCCACATTTTTTTCCTTTTGACCACGCGGGTCTCGCGTGCGAGAAAAATCTCTGTTTTCCCATTCACGCGTATACGCACGCGGATCGAAGCGCACGCGTTGCGTAGGTCATTATCTAAAGTGTCGTACCTTCGTATGGTAACGCATAGTAAATCGCATGTACACGCCTGACATTTCGTTATTATTGTATGGATTCGTAAGACAGGAAATCGTACATCATACACGAACCCACAGTGGGCGGATAAAAGGGAACGAGTCACCTTCTCTCTTTCTCTGCCTCTCTGTCTTTCTCTTTCTCTAGATGCCCGGCTCTCATTGACGTCCTTTTAATAATGCTGGTTCTGCTCGCGCTCTCTCTTCTTTCTCTCGCACAGAGCTGCGCATAAAAGTTCTCAGCAGAAGATACCTGCGAGCATTAATTTTTATGATACATCACGTTACGTGAAACTACGAAATTTCTCGCCGTCAGTTTGTAGACATAGCCATTGGCTTTTCTTTTTCGCAGAGGTGTTCTTTCAAAATTTGAGGATATTAAAAAATCTCATCGTAATATAAATATAACTTGGTGATATTAAATATTCATCGATTGAAACTTTTTAGAATTAAAAGATTAAGAAAGCACACACATTAAAAGTATGTGATAAAATATCGTGCTTTTTTACAATAACAATAGATTTATGAAAAAAGAAAGATGATAGTTCAATTATATGAGTAAACTAAGCAATTCTCCAAGAAGAATTTACGCCCCCACAATCTAGCTCTTATCAATCTATTATCTGTCTTATTTCTGTTATTGTCAAGATTTTATATCTTGAGCAGCCCTTTTATCTCGTCTATATGTACATGTACGTCACTATGGTCGATAGGATAATAATCATAGGGAAATTGGCCCTTTTTCATTTTCAAAAATAATTCCCGAAAGGAAACAGTATGAAAGCAAATTATGGATACAATTCGAGATAATAATTCGCTGGAAGAATACATTCTGCGACAATCTGGCGTGATTGTCAAATTAACCATATATATATTTAGATTATAATAAAATAATCGCCGGGGGGATAATATCGTTATTTTATTACGCTTACGTCGCGTGACAAGGTACGGGCATATGCCGAAACGTCGTCACAGCCTTATCGCATACGTCAAAGCTGACGTATACCCACCCTGACAATCGATCGTAAAATACGGTAAAATTTTTATCGTAACTAAATTACGTATATGATAACGTAAGAGGTGCAAACGTCGATATTGCGTCACAGATGCCTTTATCAGGGTATAATCGTGCGACGTGATTAAAATGTGAGTAGTCAACATCGCTCTTCGTATAACACGAAATGTCACGCCGATAATTATTTGATCCATTCTTGCAGATATCGGCAGCGCGTGAAATCGATTAGCGAAACGATATCATAAAGCTTTCCGATAACTAAACATGCAGCGTGCTGTAAGACAAGCCTCCTCCTCAAGATAAAATGCGAATTTAAATATCAATGGTGCTTGGCTATTGTATGTGATGTCCTTTAAATAAATTAAGATCAGCGAGATTTTTAACCGATATTTTCTGTAGCCTGTCTTTCGGCTCAGCTAGCTTCAACCGAAGATTTGATAAGAGAGTAATTTCTCGACTATTAACTCGGCTTTTTCTTACATTTTAGCATTGTTTTCAAGTTTAAGAAGGGAAACGATTTTTCTTTTTCGACGAGTACTTTATTTGAAAGTTTTGCCGAGAATAATCGATAACAGGTGTATTATTTATCTCTCAGACCGATCCAGATAATTGACGTCTTATTATACCTGCTATTCCCATTCAACGGAGCGTAAAATCAGATACTTTAAGTGGCCCTTGCGTACGCAATTGTTTCGCGTAGCGTCATATACACCAATTACAGAATAGCACTTTACCTACTTGACACATTCTTTCTTGAATTATTTGAACCGTTGAGAAGAAGCTAAACCGATCAACTGCGCAAAATAAAAAGTAGAGAAAATTGATGAGAGACTCAATTAGTGTCACGCGATTAGTGTTACTGCTCGAACGAACTTTCCTTAGAAGGACACACAGCCACGGGAATTCCAGAAACATAATCTTGATGCTCCTACGTATGATTATGGAAAAATAAAAAGTTACGAAAGTTTGTTGTATCCCACTTAACACTAATTTACGCAACTTGCCATGGGCGCCCTTACAACTTTTTTCAAGGGGGGGGGGGCAGAGTGTAAATAGGGGTACCATTTTTGTAAGGCTCTGCCAAACGAATGTTATTTAATATCTTCAAATAATATTTTTCAAAGAAATATTTATGCAGATTTTTATTTTTAATTGTATAAATTTGAAACAAAAATTATCTGGTTGTCAATTATAAAATCATTCTAAAGTGAAAAAAATTAAAATCCAGGAGTAAGATATATGCCCCTCCTTGTCCCCCCCTCCCCCTCTCATGAACGCCCATGTAACTTGCGAACTTTCTCTCGCAAGAAAATTTAGAGACCACGAAGAAATACATATATGAAGTTCCTACGACGGTCCAAAGTGCAGAATGCATTATAAATACCCGTGCAATCGCGTTTCATTTTTGGTGCCGTAACAGTCGTGTGTAACCACGAAATTTTAAGTCGCACGTCGCGCGTTCGGTCCACGTGATTGACGATAACATTACGGACGCACCCTTGCAGACGTAAGTGCCAATGGCGGGCAGTAGGGGGTGTCGACGACGCGCCCGACGAAAGAAGAAAAAAAAAAGGAATCGACCCGCTTACGCGCGCAATTTAACGATCCGTGTGGACTCATACGGAAGACGCTATATTCAGCGGCCTCGCATGGGAATCGTCACGATAATCGCGGGACCGACACGTTGCTCCCATGTATTTTTACGCCGTAGCCTCATGGATTTGTACGTCGGTGCGCTATAGCGCGATAAAAATACGCCGGCGTGCGCGCGCGTGTTGGTGAGCCGTTATCGTCTATGAATGGCTCATAGACGTATGAAGCATCTACGTCAGCATCGACCGATAAGACTAAGCGGGAACAAGACGAAGGGGGTTAACTACGCGTTATACGTTAGCCGCCCGTTGACGTCCAAGTACACGGGCTATAGCGCGCGAGAAGGAGAGGATCCCAGAAATCGATAGGCCACGGTGCAAAAATAGTCCCGGGAGGATTGTCTGGGTGGACTTACGACCATCTCTCGTGTGAAACGCGCGTTTCGGATCGATGCACCATTCTTGTTTCAGGAGTCGCGCTTCCAAGCGGATTTTTTCACGCCGGCTTTCCCAGAGAAGCGAACGAGAGTTCCTGCAAATTATTATATCTATACCGGGCGCTCCCGAGCTCTCGCCAGCTCTTCATTTAGGAGTCTTGCCATCGTTTTGAATGTGCGATTCCTTAACAAGAGGTTCAGAGACTGTTTCCCAACCATTCTCAAGTTACAAATGACTGAAAATGAACTGTCTTTTGAAAACTAAGTTTCGGGGGTACGAAAACGGGGATGAAATTCATTGAACGTATTCGATTCTGTATGTACTGCATTAAATTCATTTGAAAATTAAACACCGCGATATTTAATAGTGAAAATTAAAGCGAATATTATCCAAGGAAAAAATGTCTCTGAGGAAAGATCAAGTTCAAGAATGTTACTTTGTACACGTGTACATATAGAGGCTACAAATTTGTGATATAAAAGTGTTTTTCATCTCCGTAATAACTTGGGAAATATCGGTTACGGCTTTTCCCGCGTAGGAAAAGAGTAAAAGGCGTGCATGTCCTTTTTTGCTTCCTGATTTTATGCGCGCGATCTTATCCTCTCACTCCTATTTTATCACGTATCCGCACTATTTTAAACGTTATATTTTTAACAGAAATTTTATATAAAGTATCCACATCCGCGGTTCGTAAAGCAATTATATTTTTAGTCAGTTCAGTCTCTCCCCACCTACCACCTTAGCCTTGCCCTGACGTTATCGCGGTTTATTAATATTTGCTTGCATTACGCTTTTGTAACTTCTTCACGTGGTAAATCTTTTTCCGCTGCCCCGATCATTATTAATAGAGAATTGTTAAAAAAAAGGTGTACCCCGACATAGCGCGGGTATAACCGCGAACGAGTTTATAGTTTACTAGCTTAAACTAACCGGCGTTGCCCGGACTTCTTTTATCTAGAACAACTGCATTTGTGGTAAGATATAAGTAGATAGAAGATATAGATAGATAGAAGAAGATAGATAAATAGATAGATAGTAGACGTAAATAGATAGAATAGAAGATGCACCGAACTTAAATTATCACAAAGTGTATAAAGGGGATGAAATCAAGGGGAGAAGATAGGATGTCCAGGTTTCATGGTAGCCTATATTTTGCGCAGGATCTAGAGAGTAAAGGCCTCCGCACAATAAAAAATATAAGGAACAAGGAATTAAACATAGGGAATTGGTAGGTATGTGGAAGAAGGAAGAAGGATTCTTTAATTCCTTGTTCCTTATATTTTTGATTGTGCGGAGGCCTTAACTATGCCAAGGGTATCGGTCAAAGGGTTTAGGAGTTCATAAAGAACATACCGACATGAATTCTATTTTACATATATAGATACCCTTTCACGCGCGAGCGTAACGCACGAGGAAGGCAGGCCGGATAAGGCGATCCTTTTCGGAAAAATCGAATTCTCGGGCGTGGAGCGCGGACATAATGGCAGTTACGATCGCGATATCCCGCTATGATGTCTCAGACGTGTGTCTCTCGCGTAAGTGCTCATTGTAACAGAATTGCGCGTTAAAAGGTCGCGGAAACGAGGAAGTGCGATATAAATTGTAGTTAAAATGCACGGTTCTCCAACGTGATAGTAAATTCGCGTCCACGCCTCCGCGCCGTTAAATTTGCATACTCCTTAGAGACCATCGAAATACGTTCCGTTTTTACAAAGTCCGCGGCTGTATCTTAATATTATTTCTTTCGGTCTCCTCTCCTCACCGTCGATCTCTTATCGGAAATCGCAGCAGTCCGTCCAAACTCATTTACAATTTTCGAATATATATATTTTTTTTTTTGTACTAATATTATATTATATTTTACGATCGCCATGACTTCACTCGTTCAATTTAATTCAGCTTTGACATTGACCACTACATCGAGACGCCGTCAACTCGGCGATCGATACTTGACCATTTATGAAGGAGGAATTAGCGGAAATTGTTGGACCCGAGTCACCGATTGTTTATCTTTCGTTCGAGCATCTCGCACTGACCAATATAAATTATGTTTTTGTTCGGTAATTGCTTCGGCGATTTTATTCTGAAGTATACGCGAGAAGAACTTAAACCTCGTTTCGCAGGCTGTGATGGATAGCGTAGGTAATAGCCTGTAGGCAGTGATTTTAGAAGCGCCGCTGGTTAGCCATTAATATAACTGCTTAAAGAGCATTATTCTTTTCCCGCAATTTTCTCTTAGAACGTGTATCTTCCCTCTACACTATCGTTTGCCGATTTAATATTTAATTGTCGATTTTCATGGATCGAAGACATCTGAAAGATCGTCCCCGACTTTCTCCGTCTTGAGGAGTCGCCGAGTGCTTCGGCGATCTTCTAGATTTTATCTCGTTAATGTCCATTTCTAATGATTCTAATTCTTAGAACTAGAAAAAGATAAAGAGTAAGTTAAACCAAGATTAAAGTTAATCTACGTTGATTGAAATGGACATAAGGGTTTCGTAATTGAATTACATACGCGTCGATCTGATGCAGACAATTCTGTCGCGGCGGCTGTCATAATCGGAAATAACGCTCTCATCATTGCAGTACGAGTTTCTGAAAGGCCGAAGTAAATGCTCATGTCTGACCGGAAACGATCATTAATCAACGATCTCGGTAACGTGTCGCGCAAAAACGTGCGAAAGCCTCGCGAGTCGTCGCGAGCCGTCGTGACTCATCGCTCGCGTAGCACCAAAGTACGTAATAGCGATCGCCGCGGTGCAGGAGCGATTTAAAATACATCGCCTGCAGCGGCTGTTTCGCATAAACGGCGATACAAAGCGTGAGAAGCGTGGAGTATACCTTGCACGCTCCTTCGCGACACATTTCTCACCGCGCGTTCCCTTGAAATCGTGGCCAATATTTTTAGTTTTCACGATCGTCGAGCTGACGTTGTGCTAAATTTTCAAATAGTACTCCGTCGCTTTGAGGTACAATGGAAAGGTAATTATGAGGGAAAACGGCGCCGCATTAAAGTCGCGTTGCACGTGTACACTGAGAAAAAAATTTGTTGGAAAACTAAAATATTCAGTCCGATACGTTCAACTAAAACATTAGTTGGTTTAACTGAACATTAGTTGAATTAAAAGAGATATAGTTCTTTCATGTCAACCATCAAAATTTTTTAATCAAGAATTAGTTAATTCAACTAATGTTTTAGTTGAACGTATCGGACTTAATATTTTAGTTTTTCAACAAATTTTTTTTCTCAGTATATTTAAGGATACTAAATGCGAGAATGAAGAATTGTAAATGTTACTATAATAAATAAGACAGAATAGAACGTCCAAAAATATCTGAATAAATGTCAGAATACACACGTTACCTTCATTAGATATTAATTAATAAATACACTGATAGAAAAATTTATGATATTCGTGACTATAAATTGTAAATAATTATGGTTAGGTGCACCATTTTTATAGTTATTACTGCTATAATGTTAGTAATAATAACAAAAAAATAGTTACAAATACCATAATTTAACTATAATTATTATAGTTAAAAAAGGTTCCAACTATAATAATTAACTATAATAATATAGTTAAATTATGGTATTTGAAACTATTTTTTTGTTATTATTTTACTACACGGAAAAAACAATAAGGTTGCCACAACCACAATAATAGTAACATTTGGTACAGCCACGTCCTGTGGTTGTCACATTCACATTGTTTTGTGTAGTGCATCTATATATGTTTGTCTCAACATTCACTATGTTTGTCTCAACATTCACTATATTTGCTGTACCAAATGCATATAGTTGCCTTCACATCAATGTGAATGTGACAACCACAGGACGTGGCTGTACCAAATGTTACTATTATTGTGGTTGTGGCAACCTTATCGTTTTTTCCGTGTAACATTATAGCAGTAATAACTATAAAAATGGTGCACCTAACCATAATTATTTACAATTTAATTATAGTCATGAATATCATAAATTTTTCTATCAGTGTACCAATGCCGTCCTGTTAAATGTATCAGATATTCAAATAGAAGATCCGCTTTAATGTTGCGAAACGTTTTTCTTTTTAAATTCCCTAATACGGTTTCTTTTAAATCCAATATTCCTCAAATAGAACTCTATTCGACTCCTTCGTATTCCAAGTTCTTAAATACTCTCGCGTACCAAGAACCCACAGTGTGTGTGTGTGTGTGTGTGTGTGTGTGTGTGACGTTTAAAGCGCATCGTTCCGAAGGAATCCAGAATCCGCGCGTGGTCCCGTGCCAGAAACATCTCCCGCATTGTCCGCTTTTCGTAATTTCGCGTATAACGTCATCCCCCGAAAGCATCTCAATTTGCACCTCGGCCTCACTCCAGAGTTCCCGCGCTCGCCGTGTCGTGTTTGTTATCACGCGGGGTTCTTATTTATCTCCCGTACGCGACCCGTCTCGCGTGGCGTCGATCAATAAAAGATATACAACGCAGAAAGGCGGCGGGAAAACGACGACGACGACGACCGCGGGGACGAGGGGACGACGGCGATCGAGATGCCGCGCTGCCAAAAATCACGCATCATCGGTTGACTGACTCATCGGCAGCATAGGGAAATATTTGACGCTCGCCGCACTAGTCATCCCGGGTATTTGGGGATGCTGGGTGGCTCAGGTGGTTGCGTGGCGGCTTGAAATAGCGCCGCTCGCCCGCGCAAAATCGCGTCGATTAGGGCCACGAATAGTGCGCGCCCACCACCTCGTCAAGAGCCACCGGTAATTTTAGAACATTTTGTTGTGCCAGATCAACGTCGTCGGCGTGCGTCACTGTCTCTTTGCTCTTCGCGTACGTGCACCGGTTTTTGCGTAAAGTCGATCGGACAGAACGAGAGTGTTAGCGCGCATCATGCGTGAGATCATCCCGTAGAGCGTATTATTATTATAAGGAAGATTAACAAAACGGTTTGGGCGATTCCTATGTTATTATCTCGTTGACTTGTGGTCATTCTTCCGAAAAAAAAAAAAATGATTAATATATATCTGCAATATCTTTCGAACTGACTGGATGGTCTATGATAATAAAGAATGAGAGAGATCAATAAATAGGTATGACATATTCTTGAAGAGTGTCGGCTTATTTGGTGGCGTTTAGCATTAATTATAGGCCTGGTGTTCGCATCATCCGAAAGCAAACCACTTGCTAGCATCCATTTCCTAATAGATACAATTTCGTCATCAGTAATATTACGAGTAAATAGGACAGAGAGATTCGGAGATTATCTATATACAAATTAAATCGATACCTTTCATCATCACATTGTAAAAATTATGAATATGGATAAAGACCGAAACAGTTTTATATCCCGTTTTGTGCAAATCTGACAGCGTATTATCCGCTGCGTGTATTTCTGCTCGATCTCGATCATTGAAAAAACGTGCGTCGCGAGCTTTTTTAATTAAAATGCAGCGCACTCCTCGAAGGTTAATCAAAAAACGAGATGAAAAGCGCATCGAAGGAACGGGACAGGGGGAGCGAGAGAGAAAGAGAGAAATAGAGAGCGGATAGACACACGGCGGAGGGAAGGGGGCGAGACACCAAGAGAGCAAGACGGAGAGCGACGTGAGAGCGAGGGAAGGGAGAGGGGGAACGGGCGCGTGGCAGCGCGTGGTGCCAAATAGGGCATCAGGTGGTTGCGAGACGCCCGCGAGAAAAAGATCGTACGCGCGTGCGCGTATATACGTGTCTGCTAACCGGGCGCTCACGCACGCACGTACGCACGCACAGCGGACGCGCGCGCGCGCGCGCGCACGCACGCACAGACGGACGCACGCGTCCGCACAAATGGCACGCGTCTCTTACCCTCCCGAGGAGAGGTGCCGCGGTCTGTCTGTATGGCAGACACGCGCGCTCACAGATGTTAAGAGACCGAGAGAGAGCAAAAAAGAGAGAGAGAAAGAGAGAAAACCACCGTCCGGGGATAAAATTACTTTCTCCATACACGATGGATTTGTATCGCTTTTACCGCGGATGACTACGTAACTATTTATACGTATATGCAATCGGCCAAACGCCGAGAGGCCACATTCTCGACGCTCCGTCCGTCGCGATAGATCCAATAATAGCTGAGTAGATCAGAGAGAGAGAGAGAGAGAGAGAGAGAGAGAACGAGAAAGAGGGGAGGGGAAGAGAAGAGCAGGTCCCTTGCTCCCCCGCGATCGATGGTCTCCTCCACGTCATCCCGCGCGATACGTGCGAGAGCGCGGGATAGAGATCTGCGGAATTCCATTATCATGCCGCGCGCCTTTTCGGCGGGCCTCAGTTACCGATATGTAGCGCGGTAATGGCGGGGCAATTTGCGCGCGCCCCGCGCCCAAGCGAATATACTTATTCTCTCTCTAGGGCTTCGCGCATATAATTGACAGTAATGCGGGATAATTTACCGCGGCGCGGCTTACCATATTTGCCCATAGTCGCCGCGTACGAGCCGTTAATATAATCTCGCGCCGCCGCGCCGCGCCGACCAGCGCGCGATTATGGGCAGGGATAGTTATCGACGTTGACGACCGGCGGCAAGTTTCGACACGCGAGATCCGAACGCACGCGGATCCGGCCTGCTTGTTTCAATTTACGATTTAAAAGAAAAAAAAAACCGCCGCGAACCGCACGCGTCCGAAAACGAGACGCCGAGTTCTCGCTCCCTCTCCCCCTCTGACGTTCCAAAAAAAAGGGTCGCCCAATCGGCTGACAACGCTCGGGATTGATCGCGCCGCTCTGTCCTCCGCTTCGCTTTTCCGCTCTCCTTACCGTCCAGTGTTCGCGGCTTTTCCTCCATCTTCCTCCTCCGTCGCGTGCTCGCGCGCGTTCACGAAAGTACCTCGTGGGGGGACAAGTCAGTCGCGCGCCACGGGTCTACGTCACGATGCTCTACGTCACCGGTGAACGGGGTTGTGGAGCCGGCGGTGGTGCAGGGGGGCAAGGAGGGGGAGGAAGCTCCCATGGTGGGACGCTAGTACGCGAAGGGAGATAGGGGAAGGTGGCGGCGCGCGAAGGGCGACTGGTGGGGATAGATATACGTTCGCGGAGCACTGGATGGTAACTACGACGGCGCGAGAGGCACGGAGCCGCGGGGGGTGGGTGGGGAGCGGGGGAGAGGGGGATCGTTCAGATCTTACACGTACACATGCGTATATATGCGATACATGTGTGTGTGTGTGTGTGTGTGTGTGTGTGTGTGTGTGTGTGTGTGTGTGTGTGTATATCTATATACGTGTGCGCGTATGTAAGATCCGCGCGCATTTGTACGTGTATTTAAATATACGCGCGCATATCGAAATACACATGTATATGCTGGCGCGTATAAATACGCGCATACGTATGAAGACGTATCGCGCGCACACACGCGTGCGTAGACAGTGGTCCGGCCGGGCGGGGATTGGCTGGCGGTCTCGACTCGGCGCTTCCAAATATGGGACAGTCTCGGCGGTCCATTCATAAAACTACGGGGCGCGCCGCCGCTCGGCTCAGTTCGTGCGCGACCCCCACGCATCGCGCGTCCTTTAACAACGTCGCCGTGCACGAGCCAATACACATTCTTTCGGCCGAGCTACACCTTTGACCGAAGGAGAGCCGCGCTTAAAGAAAGAAAGAAAGAGAGAGAAAGAGAGAGAAAAAGAAAGAGAAGAAAAGAGAAAGAGAGAGAGAGAGAGAGACAGACGAACTCGCGCGCGGAAAGAGAGACGGATAAATATGGATGGACGGAGAAAGAAAGGGGGCGAAAGATAGAGGAAGGGAAGGAGAGGGAGAGAGAGAGAGAGAGAGAAAGACGCGGCGTAAAACGCGCGCGGCCACTCGCGCTCGCGCGCGCGCGCGCGCCTACACACACGTTCCCGGATCATACACACTGTATTTGCTCTCACTCGCGCACAGATTCGGAGCACGCGTGGACCTGACGCGGCAGCGGCGGCGGCGGCGGGCAGCGGCGGCGGCGGCGGCGACGGCGGCGGCGGCGGCGGCGGCGACGACGGTTGGTGGTGGTTGGCAGCGGCGGCAGCGGCAGCGGCAGCGGCGACGGCGACGGCGACGGCGGGTGGTGGTTGCCGGACACGTCTTCTCCCGCCGCACGAATACTTTTGCCTCGCTTTCCGACGCGTATTCACGTCGGCTCGCTCGGACGCGTCCGTAACGCCGGGAAGGTGAGAAGAGGAGTGTATATACCCGCGACCCGGACGTACGCGCGACCGGTCCCCACGATACATATACCGTCGTTTATTAAACACTCTCGTCCTCGTCGTCCACGGGGTGAAACGTGTGGTACCAGGTACTCTCGACCGAACTGATCGAATCGACGAGATACCTATGCGTATGCGAGGGAGAGCCGCCAACGGTCCTACACGCGCGTAGCTTCCTTGACGCACGGTGGTGGTAAATGTTGTCGGTGATGGTGATTACTAGTGGTCGGTGGTGGTCCATTCCGCGACGTAGTGTTGCCGGCCACGGCCGGTGGCATCCATCGAGGTAAAACAAAAAAAGAGAGAGAGACAAGGCGGGAAGGAAGACACCTTTCTTCCTCGCGTCAAGCCGGCGCGCGAACAGCTCGATTGAGTTAATCAAGGGCGCGCGCCACGCGATCGAGCAAGAAAGGAGGGAAACGTCACGCATACTTAATCGCTACTAATCCTACTAGCCGAAAGGAGGTAGAGTGACGGAACGACCGATCCACGGACCGATCTCTCCGACAGATCGCGAGATATTAACGCATTATTCACACGTCTTTAACACGCGCGCTATTTACACCGAGAGATAGAGAGAAAGAGAGGGAGAAAGGGAGAGAGAGAGAGAGAGAGAGAGAGAAAGATACTTAATTGCTCTCTGAGTAATAACTTAAGACTCTCGGAGTGATCGAGGAACAGCTATAATTTTAACCATAATAATTACGTTGAACGATACAACCGCAGGCGAGGACACGCAGTGCGGCACCGAGGATTCTGCCGTCGCCCAGGGAGGCGATCAGCTCCAGAGGATGACTATGGACGGCGTAGAGGTGGTGGGCTCGCAGCCGCACGCGGCCACCAGCCCGTTTCTGCTCTCCTCACCGCCGCTGGGTCATCATCATCATCATCATCACGCGACGTTCAATCTGCCGGTGCAGCTTAGCTTCGACGCGTGTTTACCATACAACGCGGCCTCCTCGTCCGGCTCGGTCACCTGCGGCGGGACACCCGTGAACCCGACCTGCACGAACTCCATCAGCTGCGGCAAGAGCACGCCGTCGCTTTCCCTACCCTCGAGCGTGCCGCTACATATGCAGCTGCAAATCAGCTCGACCGCCCCCTCGGAGCACGATCACGGCCGGCATCATCAGGTCCACCATCGATTGGAGGATCATCATCAGCATCAGCTGCACCCGAATGCGTCGTCACCGTCCGCCGATATCGCGGACGGCAAGCGGCACCGGCAGCCCGATGACGACGACAAGAGTTGCATCAGGAACTGCAGGAGCGATATTCACGATACGAACGATAAGGATAAGCCCGGTGACCTGAACACGCCGGTCACCACCAGCAGCGACCTACCGTCTTTCTTTGGGCCCTCCGCGCTTGTCGAACCGCCACCGATCTCAGGTACCTACATCAGCTAATCCTTAAGACGGGAATCGATCGAGGGACACCCTCTCGATTTCTTCTCCCGCAGCTTCACTCGAATCACGTCGAATACCTGCTTCATCGCTACGACTTTATTTGCCTCCGAATGAGTTTCGTTGGCGGCGTAACGCACAAAGGGGGACGACATACGATACGCGATACATCGTTGCGTATGCCCGTAGCTCGGGACCGATCGGACACGATCTGTATCCCTCGCGATTTGGCGAACATTAACAGGATTACATGGGCGAAAACACGACGCCCATTGAATACGTACTGTTTCGCTTTCGTCGACCTTTCGCTTTCTATATACGTCCGCGAGCTCCTCGCGTTCCTTGATGCCTGGTCGTTAACATCTGTATCATTCGCGGGAAAATTTAGGTATCGTCTAAGTACTCGAGTACCGCACTGTACGGCGGTGCGCAAGCAGCCGTGGCGTCTGCGGCGAAGAGCCACGAGGCGTGTTACTGACGTTTATTACACTCGCCCGCGAAAACACGTAATATCGAAGGTCTGTCCGCCTGTCGCGGATCAATACCCAACGACCCCGACATTCAGAGAGACCCTCCTCTGCATCACCGCCACCACCTTCTCCTCCTCCTCCTCCTCTCTCTCCTCCTCCCACTATCCCTTCGGTTCGGTTCATTCATGCTTCCAGCTGCCCCCACCTCCTGCCACCCTCAGTACCGTAATAACCCTCCCGATTATCGTACAGCTTTACAAAGCCGTTTGCTGTATACCTTTTTATCTCCCGACATGAAAGTATGTATATTTAATAAAAGCGCAAACACACAAATACGACGATCCTTGGTGTGTTTTATTCCTCAGCGGTATATTAGACAAGTTATATCGGGAAAATATTATCGAATCGCGCGAAGGTCCTTTATTGAAAAAAATATATATAAAATGCGCGGTGCTACATTCTATTTGTTTGCGATTTTGATGAGTACTTTCTCAACACCAGTCAGCAATTATATGCGAAAGAAAGGAAGTAACAACGCGGCAGGATGCAGACGAAAGATAGAGCCTCCGAGAGATAAAGTCACCCCCGTATCGCGCGTTTCTTCCTGTCGGCTCCCGGTACAAATACACGCCCGTCCGTCGCGTATATAGGCCACATAACGAAACATACGCGGCACGCACGTGGTATTCGAGATCAAGACTAAGCGACGATTTTATCGATGCTCCACAGGCAGTCTGGCGAGTGAGGATCTCTCTCTGGAGGAGGCGACCGCGGAGGAAGACGAGAACAGTGCGTCCGCCGGCAGGGATCATCGGCATCATCATCATCCAGACGCGCGAAATGCCGTCACGTCGAACGCGCCTTCCTCTAGTAGTCCGCCGTCGCGACACCACCAAACCCAGGACGAGGCAGATCGCTGCAACGCGCTGCAGAGTGGTGTAATTTTATACTCACCGCATTCCACGTCCACCGCGCCCGCGACGAGCGTGAATATCTGCAATGTACCAACGTTGACCTATCGCGGCGTCTTCACCACGACCTGCACGCAGTCCTCGCCCCTGAGCAATCTCCAGGGCGAGCAGCAGCAGCAACAGCAACCGCAGCCGGGTCAGGAGCTGTGGGGGCCGTTACCGTCGCCAACCTTAACCTTGGCGGGTCAGCCGTTCCTTCACCCCAACCTACACTCGAGCGCGTACAGCGGCGAGACTGTCGAATTGCTGCAGGTCGATTCGAAGCCACCCCCGCCGCCCGGTTATCACGACACGGCGACTACCACCCCCGCGACCTGGCTGACGGGTCACGAGGACGCTTACGATCCCGGTCTCCTCTCCCACCATCACTCTCACGCCCATCATCAGGAGACAACGTTGAAGCAGGAGCCGACCGGCACCGGTTACACTCCCAGCGTACAACAGCCGCAGCAAGCGCAGGCCCAGCAGCAGCAGCAGCAGCAGCAGCAACAAGCTCCGCAGCCTGCTACCTGCGGTAGCTCGGGGGTCCAGCTGGCCGAGTACAATCCGAGCACATCGAAGGGCCACGAGATCCTCTCTCAAGTCTATCAGCAGAGCGCACTACCCCTCCGATTGGTCCCTGTGAAACCGCGAAAGTACCCGAATCGACCGAGCAAGACGCCGGTCCACGAGCGGCCCTACGCCTGTCCGGTGGATGGTTGCGACCGCAGGTTCTCCCGCAGCGACGAGCTCACCCGGCACATACGCATCCACACCGGGCAGAAGCCGTTCCAGTGTCGCATTTGCATGCGCTCGTTTTCGAGGAGCGATCACCTAACCACCCACGTGCGCACACACACCGGCGAGAAACCGTTTTGCTGTGATCAGTGCGGCCGAAAGTTCGCCAGGAGCGACGAGAAGAAGCGCCATGCGAAGGTACACCTCAAGCAGAGGTTGAAGCGCGAGGCGTCCCACGCTAATCCGAGAACCCATCACCACGCGTCGTCACCCTGCAATCAATGAATTCCATGACAACGATGTTGACCCCTTTAACGTTGAGATCTCATTACGTTTGTCACGTTCTGACAAGTTGTGATCTATGTCTCCCCGATTCTATTTCTCTCCCTATTTCCCTCTCCATTCCCTGGTTTCTCCCTCATTCTCCTCTTTCTTCGACCATCGCTCGCTCCCCCTCCATTCCTGCATCTCTCATGATGACCGATGAGGAAATCGCGGAAATCTTTAGGCGGTCAAAACTGATCCGTCGCCGACTGATCCGTCATTTATCTCGTCGGTCCATTAACCCTTTATATTATCTTAGAACATAGCTGGATACAAATTAATTGAATTTTACGAGCAGCACAAGAAGAATTTTCGCTACCGTATCGATAAATCACGAGAATAATAATAAACAATTTGCTCATTCTGAAAATTATCATGCGGATCAAAGAAGAAAGATTAAATGTCGCATATGCAGTTCTTATCATTCGCGAGAGAACGATTAACTTCCTGTAAGATGAGACTCACGGAAAATATGGTTTACTCATTGTACGAAAATACCGCTTCTTGCGTCATAGTGAAAAATCAAAGTACTTAAAATATACTACACACAATTTGTGTGATCATTGGAAACGAACTCGCCAAGTTAGAATGGAAGCAACCGCAAAGAGATAGAAGTTAATCGTACTACCATGAAAAAAAATTCCATTCATAAAATAAAAAAACAGACGTTATTATTCCGCTTTACATGTACTTCGTGTCTTAGCTTGTATCCAGATACGTAAATGTGAACTCTCTCTTTCTTTCTCTCTGTCTTTCTCTCTCTTACTCTCTCCCCTCTCTACCCGGTAGCGTATCTAGATGCCATTGAGCGTGGCGAGAGCATTTTCGTGCAATTGTATAACGAAATCGATACCATCCGCAGCTTCCGGGAATCGTAGAGTGAAGCGGAAGACAGATAGAAAGAGAGAGAGAGAGAGAGAGAGAGAGAGAGAGAGAGAGAGAGAAACAGAGAGAAAGAGAGCGAGTGAAAGAGAGGGAGAGATGAGAGAAGGGATGTGGGGGTGGGATGAGGAGGAGCAATGCGTCTCATTGCATGCGAACGACTGTGCGAGAATGTAATGCTACGTAAAACGATAAAGTATTATATATCGACTCGTTCCATGGTCAATATGAGAGAAGCGGGAGCTCGATATTTAAGAGCGTATGTCTCTCGCGCGTCCCCTCCCCCTCCCCCACCCCCCGTAAGAGTGCAATTTTAAAAGACTCATGCGGTTCGAGTGCAATTCCCAAGAAATTCATATTTCCACGGAGCTGTATACCTATAGGTAAAGGGATCTGTCTCACAAGGAAGGCGGGACTGTTGACAAGGCAACGGAAATAGAGATATTTTTTTATTAAGTATATATCTGTATATAACTATGATTCACATACACACACACACACACATACACTGAATCTCTCTCTCTCAAAAAAAGAAGAAACGGTCGAGACAAAGGTATTTATTTTTGAAAAAGATTTTAACGGAATTGCGTCAGAAGATGTATTAGGTGCTAAGAGGGAAGAAAAAAAGTTCCTCTCCTCGTTGCGATAAATGTTGTTGAGAAACTTAGTTTCGACGATTGTTAAATTTTTCCCGAAGCTACGTTTCCCCGCCGGAGAAATTGTGCAATATATTTTCGTAAATTTCCGCTCCTATCCCCCACTCCCCGCGTAACTCTCACGGGATGTCGAGTTTCGATTTCGTAGCAGCGAATCGCTTTTCCTTTCCCTTCTTTTTCTCTTTTTTTCAGTCCTGTTCTCCTGTTGCCCTTACACCTGCGTTCTCGCGCCGTATTTTCTTCGTGCTCCGAACACGCTAAATCTCGGCTGTCTCCGTCAAATACTTCCAATTCTCAATCATTCTTTCATCCCCTTTCCCCTCCTTCCATCCCTCTCTCATTATTGTAAAAAAAATTCCACGAATAATTGTAATTAAACGTAATTATCGTTGTTGAAAGAAATATTTCATGTACATATGTATATAACTTATTATACATAATTGCTGTATGTATGTAAAATCTAACGTTCTCTTGCCATCCCCTCCCCCTCTCCGCCCCTTTCTTTTCTTCTCTTCATTTCGCATTACTACCCCGTATGTGTATACATATATTTAGCAATTGTTAATGTTATGTATATGTTGCTCTATTTATTAACAAGATGACTATATCAAATGAATATATTGTTAAAGTTAAATAATTATTTTTATTATTGTAACGAATATATTCTGGCGTGCAATGCGTTGCAACAGTGACAGAAATGACAATGGTATCCAAGCTTATACGAATTGTAAACGTAAAATCGCATACGCATACTCACACATATACACACACACACACACACACACACACATACGTACATACACACAAAGAACCACACACGTACACACGCATCGTATGCGAACGCGATGATACGCACTACATAAATTGTAAACGCAATGTAATGCAAGCGCGTCCCCGAAGAAAATACTTTTTTTACAGATAGTATTATCCTATCGCTAGATAAATTATATGTAATTATTATTATTGCGCTCCGAGTGCAATGCACATAACAGAAGCTCCCAGCTACCTGTATATTCGTGTTGTCATCATCGCCCCTGCATATGCTTCTCTTTGCAAAGCGGGTAACGCGAACAATCTTGCAACAATTATTAACAGAAATACAATTAACATTGACTCGAGGCCAAGTTGTTTTGATTATTTTCGTAACCCTTTCACGCGAGTTGTATGCAAACCGTTACTTAAGGAAGGGATTAAACGATTGGTGGACGCATTCCTTGAGCAATTTGGAGTCGATTTCGTCTCGGCCGAAATTTTATCATCAGCTAAGCTTTAAATTAAAATTCTGTTGAAGCAAAGTTCGCTTGAAATTTATATACAAAAACAACAAAATTTTATTTATATCTTTATCTTTGAATTCTCTTAAATCTAAAAAAATAGATCGTTTCTTAATACAAAGCATTATCAGCATGTCGATATTTTTACTAAAAGAATCGGCTTTATGTTGATCAAGGAACATACCGTCGAGTTTTTTAACACCTCTCCTCTGTGTAACAAACACAAAATGTATATGTACAACAGGCTCACGGGGCATTAGTCCACGCACGATCGTAAGCATTCCGATAGTATTAAGGCAGATTAACCTCAGTGGAAATCTTAAAATTCGCAACATCCAGTCGATTGATTTGGAAGGAAATTTAAATCCAATTATAAAATGTCAAATAAAAATATCATTTGTAAAACTTTGTGTCTTTAACTCGAACCATTTATGAGAAATTAACTGAACGTTTCGAAAAGTGAAGTAATTTTCCTTAATAAACAACACCGATGAGTGAAGTTCATAAAATGTGTTCAATTAAAGAAGAAGAAATTTTGACGGAGATCGCTCCGTTAGACGTAAATAAGATTTCATCGCGCGGCTAATTTTAAGCAGAGAACTTTAATTTTAATTTTAACTTTAATTTTAGTCCGCGAGTGGCGCCCGTGATATTTAATATTAAAATTTTCAAGCTCGCAAGAAGATATATTTAATAAAATTTTGGTGAAGAAAGAAATTATTTCGATGTTCAACAAATATTGTCCTGTCCGGCACACGCGCCCGCGCGTGTGCGTCACCGCACATACATCCAAGTACGATATTATTTCGCTGGAAGAAAATGTCAGAGTTTGTTTCCGATAAAAGTTTTACAGGGATTTAATTAAACCGACGAATTTAGCCGTCGCGGTCGTGACGAACTCGCGATAGTCAAACCGCGGGGAGAGAATCCGCCGCGCGCGGATTCGCGAAACGCCCAGGCGCGAGGATGAGGACGCGCGGGAAGGCGGTTTACCTCAACCTCCGCTCGTTGTGCTGCAAAAGCGTCTCCTCAGCGAAATATATTCGCAAGCGACACATCCGCTAAGCGGCAACGCAGACAATTGTTTCGCGGTTTGGAAATCCGTACGCGATCGATCTTTCGCGCTCGCGTACCCGTACATCTCGCTCACGGTTTTGGCCGACTCGGTAGCTCGCCCGTAAAAAGAGAGAAGGAGAAGATGAAAGAGAGAAAGAGAAAGAGAAACGCACGATATAGCCGCTACGTATATATAGGTATACAGGCAGCTACATAAGAAAGACAGTGCGCGAGCGACAGTGGGCACGAGTGAAGCTGAGAGCACGTCTATAAATAGGACCGAGAGCGAGATGAAGCCTCCTCTGCACTTCGCAGTATACCTTCCGCTGCTCTCCGTCTCACCGCGAGAAATCCCTCCGAGGACTCTCTTCCCCCCCCCTTCTCACTCTTTTTCTGTCTTTCTGTGTTTCGCCCTCCTCTCGTTCTCCGCGTCTCCCATAACATCGCGTCTCCTTTCCTTATCTTAATAGATATCTGTCCTGACCTGGGGGGACAGTTTCCCTCTTTTTTCTTCTTCTCGCCACCCTTTCTTCCCGCTCAATAAAGTCTTCTTCTTTTTTTTTTTATAAATAAATGAAGAACCAACGAAAAGGTATTTCGTCACGGATAAACGGGGACCTCGATCATAGGATCGGCATTTTAGATAAATGTAAATCAGGTGTTTTAATGTAAATCAGGTATTTTAATAAGAAAATCCTCTTTCCTTCGACTGCGGGGTCTGGACACCTGTTGGCCGGGATGAGCAAAAGTCGAAGCCTTCCAGGGTGTTTTTTTTCTTTTCGCATCGGCGTGAAACGATTCCATCGATTATTCATTAAGTAACGAAGCACGGGGGTTGCACAACGTTCCGCGTTGCACGATCTTACACCACTGCGCGATTTTGAGGCGAGAGAGATAATTCCCGGTACTACGGACCGACCGGGGGTTGGTGATATTTCTCCGAATTAGCGCGCTGATATCGAAGTGAAAAATCCCGGCGGCGGGCGGAGGGCGAGGAGGGGTAAAACCGGCCGGGGTGCGCCGGTGTCGTTACTCCGTTGCGTCGCAGCATCCGCGAAAGGCCCCGCTAGGGGTTAGGGTCACGTCACGGCGAACGGAAGAGTGGCGGGGCGGGAGAACGGGAGGGGAGGGGCAGGAGAAAAAGCGAGCGAGAGGGAGAGAGAGAGAGAGAGAGTGTGTGTGTGAGAGTGTGAGAGAGAGAGAGAGAGAAAGGGAAACGGCGGGGAGAGTTCATTGAGCAACGGCACGTGTACGCGAGATAGAGAGTGCGGCCGCGATATGAGGTGGGGTAGGGGCGGGAGGGGTACGGCACAGCCGAGCGGCAGCGGCGGCAGTAGGGCGAAAAGGGGTTGCCAAGCGACCATAACCGTGGGTTGCCCTTGGCGACTAGTTGCGTCACTGCAGCGTCGCGTGACGTCACGCGACGCCACTGCCCTTGACCGTCGGGGATGACACCGGGGAGAGCGTCCTGGCGACCCTGCCTGCAACTCCGTCGCCCTCCCTCTCTCCCGCCCCACCCACCCCCTCCCCCTCGCCGCTCCCCGGCTAGCCCGCGTCTCACCCCGCCGTTCGCCCTGACACTGGGATACGCAGGGATACAAGTCTATATATAGAAGCGAACTAACACATACAGACACACATACACACAAATAGCGTACACACAGCGTGCGCGCGCGCGCGCGTCGGAACGCACGCGGCTCACCTTTCGATCGGGGCTCCTGCGCTGGAACGCAGCTCCCCCCCCCCCCCCCCGACACGCATCGCGTATCGCGGTGTGTTTTGACACGCGACTCGAAATAGCATTAGCGCGCCTCCCGCCGGCGCTATTTTCGGAATTATGGTGCCGCACGGTTATTGTTACGGTGGCGCTGGGGAGAGAGAGAGAGAGAGAGCCGGCGGATGCGACAGGCGTCCGCGTTTGCGAGGAGCTCTCGCCGGTAATCGATTGACGCGAGTTTACACGTCGCGTGCAATATTTATAGAATGACGCGCGGCGCTTGTTTAACGTAATGCGGGCTCACTTAATACAATTCCCACTTGTCAATGACGACAGCCGCGACGACTTTCTATATTTTCCATTTCTTTCTTTTTTTTCCCCTCCCCTTTCTGCATCCCCCGTCGCGCGCGTCACGTCCGCGACACGTTTCCACCGGAGATTACGGAAACACGCGATTATCGGGGCGCGAGAGAGCTCGTCCCCGTCGATTTTCGTCGGCTCCCCCTTGCCTCGGGTAGATAGCGTATCGATGGGATACTTCGGCCTTGCAGATTTGCAGGGACGGTGAATTTTATTTAAAAGGCGTTGTTTATTATTGTACAAACGCAAAATAGACGAGGAACCCCGCGTTTTATCGCGCGAGAAAGCTCGCCCCCGTCGATTTTCGTTGGGCCCCTCCTGCCTCGGGTAGATCTTAAATCTCGATGGAATACTTTGGCCTTGTAAATTTGTAGGGATGGTGAATTTTATTTAAGGCGTTTTCTATTATTGTACAAACGCAAAATAGACGAGGAACCGCGTTCTATCGCGCCCGCTCAGAACCCGACGAAACTGTCCTGCTCTCCTGATCGTTGTTTTCCCCGTCATCCCTAGACGCGCTCGAAATATTTTCGCGAGAAGCCATTATAGCCTCCTCGTCGTAATTATATTATAAAAAATCTAGATAATATACGATGGTTATAATTAATCGTTTCGCATGATTACGACAAGAGATACTGATTAATTATACAAATTAATTTAATCCAATCTCGTGAAGACTTATGTACACATTTATATATCAAAAATCCATTGATAATAAACGGTTTAATTATAAAATGATTGTATCGTTCTTATACAATCTGTTAATTAAATAAATAATTTTTGCACGACGAAATATATAACACCTATTACACATTCCACAGGTGTACCTTCTATAAATATTAAAGGTATTTAAGTGCACGCGTTATTAACGCGCTGTATCTCGCGAAACAAAAAGCCAGAAATAACCGTGGGACTTTATTATAAAACGCGGACGTCAATAATCGTCAATTCCTAGGAAACGGTTCGATGACGGAAGACAATATTGCGGGGAAGACAAAAGCCAGTTCGCCTAAATGTCGTACCTAAATATAAATTTCCGTGCCAAGTCTCCAATTATAAAATTTTCACTTGCAAGAAACAACATGTGAAAAACAATTCTGCAGTTTTCGGTATATCATTCGCTGCGGGCTCTTCCGGCCGCGCCGCGTGAATTTCCGCGATATCTATTGGAGGCGGACGGATTATCTGCCAACGCATAATTCACACCTATCTCCGCTATCCGATGGACGCGATGACGTGGAGATATCCGTCAGATATCGTAATTATTTAGCGGATACACACATTTTATACGTATACGTAAGATGTTAGATAACGAGCGCAGAGCGATCCCAGATAACGAAGGGAATCCAAGAATTCTTTTTGAATTCCCGAATTATGAAATGAATTCTTTTTCCATCCCGTTTCTGTTCTAAAAACACTCCTAAGAATTCCAAAAGAATTCATTTTTATATCACCAATTCTGAGCCCTTTTTTATAAAATAGGAGAATTGTTTTTATACTCTGTAAGGATACTATTGGAAAGTAATTCTTTTTGAGTTTATTTCGAACAAATTATGCTAATTCATAAAGAATTTAAAAAGGTGAATCTTTTTGAATTCATAACGATCATATGTGCTGTCTGAGGATACTCGAATCTTTATCGAAACTTTATCAGATGCCGTGTTCGCTCTTTCGACATGTTGAATTTCAATCAGATGGAAAATATGAAAAATATCAAGATATATTTAATTCAAGCAAAAGTGTTATAATATTCCAAGCGCTTCGCGATTACGCCTTTGGATATCTTCAACTAAATAGAGAGTTTTTGCAATACCGTCTTTTAGATACGGTGAACGCTAAAATCACGTTATTGGGTCGAAAGACAAAACTGCGCATGCGCAGTACCCATAACGTGATTTTAGCGTTTACCGTATCTAAAAGACGGTATTGCAAAAACTCTAATATCTCTCGAGAAGGATATTTAAGGTATGTTAAAATTTAATTTTATGATCTAATTTGTTTCGAATATCGAAAATAATCGGATATCCATTTTATTTACAGAAAAGATGCAATGAACGAAATTGATATAACTTCAATGAGCTCAATTTTCGACCAACGTTCGATGAATAAGGATTTTTTTAAATTTTATATTTCATTTACACTCTGGGCTTCAAATTAGTGTTTTAAGTCATGAAACATAAATATCTAGACACGATGTGTTCGATCCTAAAAGTGCCTAACTTCACATGGGCAAGTATAGATGGCGGTTTAGTATAATATTGGGCTCTCCACTTCCGGTTTAGATATTTTTGAATTGGACGAATCTAGAGGCGTGTTCCAAATTGACTGCCAGTACTGAAAATCTATAATATACGTAACGTGAACTATAGATTTTCAGTACTGGCAGTCAATTTTGGAACGCGGCCTAGATGTTCATTCACCATGACTGTCGATTAAAAAACCTAAATCCGTATTTTTATTGGTTAAATTAATGCTCTGATAAATCACACATTTTTTAAATCTGATGTTTAACAATTCTGTAATGCCTTCCCACACAGCAATTAAATATTGCAGCAATATAGTAATAATATTACAATATTGCGTAATATTACGTGACAATATATAATCAGTAATATTACATAAATATTGCTGTAATATTAAATGTCCGCAGAAATCCATCGTTGAAATCTTTCTGCGATATTTCAGTAATATTACGGTAATATCTATAATAATATAGTGATATTTGTGCAACATTACGGTGTATTTGCAAAATTAAATAAAATAAATGTGTAAAATTGTCTTCCAAAATAATATTTACTCTTGATGCCCAATTTTGGGGACTCTCCTTCAAAGAGTCATATCATTAGAACATGAGTGAAAAATCTCATAATGCTGTGTCTTTTATATTCAATCCCGTGGTTTTTTACTTACGAGAAATAGAACACTACCGCGTCCACATCTGGCGGCGGTGTCAAAATCATATATCACACTGCAATATAATATAAATATTACAAAATATTACATTGTGATATATCGCAATGTAATATCTCAGTAATATTTCCGTAATATTTCATTCTTATTCTAATATTACTGCAATATTGTAATATCACTGTAATATTACTGCAATATTACATGCTGTGTGGGTTTACACCTGTCAAATATTTAAAGATGTTAAATTATTAAAACATAATACGCGAATATATAGAGGCATTTAGAGAAAAAAAATTAATCCGGAAATGGAGGACATTAATGACATTTAGGCTGCGTTCCGATATTCACTGCCAGTACTGAAAATCTGTAGTTAACGTCACGTATACTATAGATTTTCAGTACTGGCAGTGAATATCGGAACGCAGCCCTAGTGCACACGCGCGCACGCACTATAACCAACTCAAATAGCCAACTTTTAAACGTCTCTCTTTTAAAACTAATTAAAAAGACAGATATCTTTTTTTATTATTGTATATATCCTCTTACCTTATCATATATAATACAGCTTCGACACAAAGTACCGAGAAAATAGATAGGAAGTTAAAAAATGTATATCTCATAGTTTTAATATATATCGATAAAAATGCGACACGCAGTCGGTGACTTGTAATACAATTTTGAATTTATATGTCTATTATTAAAATAACATGTTCTTGTATTATAAAGATATGAATAAATTGTATAACACCTGATTCATTTGTCACGTTGAATACCGTATGATCAACGTGTGGCAGAACGTCTGTTTCTCTCGAGAGATGATAGATGTACTGATTGTAAGTGAACAAAAAACGAACAGAACGTGTATATAAATATTTTTTCTATTAACATATTTACGTCATAGATGTCATAAATGCAAACGGAATGATTGTTAGGATTTGATTGACTTTTGATTCGAGTCACTCATAAGATGGTATATCAAAGAGTCTTTATATAATAAAAAAATAAAATTATTTTCGCTTTCGTTCGTTGTTTATTCACTCACATATAGTTGTTTTAATGTCCATTTCCTAACTTTAATCTCGGTTTAACTTATTCTTTATCTCTTTCTAATTTTTAGAACTAGAAAAAGATAAAGAGTAAATTGAACCGAGATTAAAGTTAATCTACATTGGTAGAAATGGACGTAAGAGACTGCATGGACATTGATGATTATAATGCTGCACAGCCATCCATGTACACAAAATTATGAGTTTTATGTGTGCCAATCAAATGTTTGCTGTCTCACTCTAAAGCCTTGTGTCCACGATGCTAGAAATCGGTCCGAGATCTCGGACCGATTTCTAGCATCGTGGACACAAGGCTTTAGATTAGCTTAAATCAGGCAATCTCGTTATATTACATGTTCTCAAGAGATTTTTTTACAGCTTAACGTGTTAAATCAAGATTATAAAATCTTCAACGAGAAATAGGAAGGGTTTGTTTCACGAGCCATTTGAGCGCCTGAAGGTTTTCCGGTCCTTGTAGCAAAGGTTTTAAAACGTCCAAACATCTGGCATGATAATTATTTAAATATTCGATCTGGAATAAGATATGTTGTGAAACGTAAGTGAAATATCTTTAAATAAATTAAGAAATATGTGAGAATGTGCATACCTCCTTGTCTGTGAGCATTGATACGTCAAGCAGACTCGTTTGAATAGGTACAAGCGTCATGGTTTCGAAAGTCAGAAAACCTCGATTTTTGTGATTGTAAGGTGTCTTCGCAGCAACAACCAACTCAATGTTTTCCAATCTAATACCAAACTTCCCGTCTTCGTAATATCCTGGCTCTATTTTTGAAGGTATATATTGTGCTTAATTGTCTCGATTACTCGTAAATGCGGGCATTTTATCTGCATGTTTTTATCATACCGTTTGATAAGAACATTCCCGGTTGTAAACCAGGGTCATCTGGATGTGGCTTCCATGAGATACCAATTGGCTCTTCGTGCACATTGAGATAGGATCCTACTCCATGGCCAGTACCATGAAGATAATCCAGACTGCAAAGTTAATTCACAGTTCGATATAAGAGAATTGGATTTTTCTCGCATAAAATAATATTTTCTGCTATTATATTTTAATAAAAATTTTTGTATACCCAACGCTCCATAAACTTTCGCGCGCCAATGTGTCGAGATAATTTCCTTTTGTCTTTAAGGGGAATATCATTGTCGATAATCGGCATTGTCCCTTAAAAACTCTGGTGAAACATTCACGTTCGAAACTCGTGGGTTCACCAAAATGCAACGTTCTCGTTACATCTGTCGTACCATCATGATACTGTGCACCGGAATCACAGAGATAAAGTTCTTTATCTGTAATAGGCACATCAGTCTCTGCCGTAGGTGAATAATGAATAACTGCTCCGTGAGGACCGACAGATGATATAGTGGTAAAACTTAATCCGACAAAGTGAGCTTGTTTCCTTATAAAAAAAAATAAGTGTCTTGTATCTATGTTATCTACATTTTATATTGTAAAAAGTGTGTCACTTTATAAAATATAATTGACTTACTGTCTAAACTTTTCCAGCTGCGTCGCACCTGAGATTTCCGTAATGCATTCGTTCGTATTCTTGATCTTGTCTTCCAGCCAAGCAAAATATTGAACAAGAGCGGCAGAATCTCTCACATGCGACGCTCTCATACCCTCTATCTCGATAGGATTCTTTATCGATTTCATAACGCTAATAGGAGTAATATCCGTATGTTTCTTGATATCCCCACAATCAGCGTGCAAGGCATAGCTGGATTTGTTGCTGATCCAAATTTTATCTTGATCCGAACACGAATTCACGAGCTCCTTCATATAGACATGTATTTCCTCGTAGGCGTGAAAGATTGGCTCGACACCCTCGTTCTTCAGCTGTTCCAACGCCTCCTGGCTAAGTCTATTTCTTATAAAGATATGTACGTCTTTCAGAGTGAGAATGACGTACGCGAAGAAGACAGGATTGAATGGAATATCAGATCCTCTCCAATTTAGCAAGTATGCAATCGCATCCAATGCGGTTACTACAAGCACCGTCGCATCATTCTCTCGCATAGCGTCGCGACACAATCTTACTTTTTCTCCCGCACTCTGTCCCGAGTATCGTAACGATTGTGGCAAAACTATATTAGCTGTAGGTGCCGGTTGCTCGTCAGCCCATACTTTGTCCACTAAGTTCTCAGGAAGTGGAATCAAGCAGTGACCGGCAGCGGTTAAACCGGTATGCAATCGCGCCCATTCCGTGTAACTTATTAGATTGGCATCTGCCCCGACTATGGATTTCGGAGGTAAATTCGAGGCCAGCCATACGGCGATTGTAGGTGTGTCCAGTAAACCTTCCCTCATCAGAGTCCATGCTTCCGGCGGGTCCAACTCTGCCATAGCTTGCTGGTAATATCTTCCATCGGTCCACAGTAACGCTGCGTCGTGCATAACGACCACCGTGCCGTAGGAACCGCGGAACCCGCTGATAAAACGTCGCCTTTGGTCCCGCTCGGTCGAATACTCCGACTGATGCGCATCTTCTCCGTTGACAATCAGAGCCTGGATACCCTTCTCTCGGATGCCACCAGCTTGAACGTTCTTCATCAACGCCCGAAGCTGCGTCAGCTTCGAAAGCCCGTTCTTTTTTACCATCTTGCGTCACAAAGAACGTTTCGTTATTTTTGCGCCCAACGGCGGTGATATATATATATATATATATATATATCGACGAGGTAAATAAAAACAATCGGAGCGAAACTAGAGCTCGTTCCTTACCTTGTCAAATATCGTTCGAACGTCCCTCGCGTCACTCTACCGACACATCTGTTACGGTAGAAAATAATGAGAATCTCTATTATCGTCCAGAAAACTGCGAGTATCACGTTACCTATCAGTATCGCAAACACTCGTCTCGCATTGTCCTTTTGAAAGATCGGCTATCTTATCTCCGCGATAAGAGGAGGCAATCGCGCATCGTACGCTCAACAAGTTCTTATCTTCTCGGATACAGACGCGTGGAGAACGCTCTTTCGGATGGAGGAGCTCCGCTACGCGACCGACAACACGTACCCAGCTGACCTAGCTCCCGTGAGTCCCGGCGCATCATATGTAGTCA
>NJRQ01000770.1:9590-67477 GCA_003063805.1 Aphaenogaster ashmeadi
TTACTAAAATTCAATTTAATTTTTTAATACTTATCTATTGATAAAAATTAAGAATTTTATTGTAAATAAATTTGTGATAATGTATATTTAAATTACAAACAAAAAAAATGTAATATTTTTTTCATGCAAACTCTCTATTGAAGATTGTCTGAAAAATTCGAAGCATCCATGCAACACATCTTTTGAATATTTTCGTTTCAAAATTAAAACGAAAAATGATTGCGGAACATTTCCGTTTTCACCCATTCTATCGTCAAACTAAAAGCATCTTAAGCTCAACTTATGCCACTTGAACTGTAAGCACCGTTTATGGATTTCCCTCGGAAACTCGTGGAAAAATCGTTAATTCCCGATGTACCAGCTCGCATGAAAGAAAAATGATCGCCCGCTGTGTTTTCAGGCGCGGAAATATTAAATTGTATCCCTGCGGGTCTTCGCGGGACCGAAAGGCGATGCTGGGCCGCGGAGGGTGTCCGAGATCACTAACCAATATTTAATCAACTTTGCAGGAGAGAATATTATTCTCCGGACAAATCAAGGACATATGTATCAGACCGCCAAGGGGAGAGGCCGACACGTTCGTGCGTATTGATATCAAAGATACACGTACATCTCATGTTGCCCTTTCAGTGAACAATGGCGTAATTCTGAGAACGAAAATACGCGTTTTTTAATTAGAAAATGTTAACATTTTATTGTCTTTAATAAAACATCATGGATTTGGAGAATTTTTGAAATCGGAAAAGAAATAAATGTGTGAACAAATATATTTTTTTTATAATTAGCTACATGCAGAGTATTGTTCGTTCTTATTTCAGTATTGTTTATTTAGTGGTATTATTTTGTATAATATAAATTAATGCATTTTTCTGATTTTATAAATATGTTGTTCGTTTAATAAAACTTTTCTTTTGTAATTGATTTTATTTCAAGTATTTTTCAAAGTTACATATTTCTCTACGTAGGTACATTTATTTGCCAACGGAGAGGTTGTGCTTCCGATATCGACACGACGTCTCGTTCATTATACACAGGATTTATTCAAAAGGATACGCCTATGTGTTGTTTGGTTGTGTATGTCGCCCGGAGATGTGCACGGTGGCAGCGTGCGACACACGTTTCGCGTGCCGGGAACGGGATTCCCCTGGGATAAGATTCAGGAAAGAGGGTGGAACACCGCGACTGCTCTTATCGTGGCATTCTCTCTCTCGTGAGAACAAGTGCAAAACAAATGTCGCACAGGAGCCAGTCGACCGATGCGCACCACCGTGCCATGCTCGTGAAAATTGTTTCTCTAGGTCGAAATAAATCATATCCCCCCCTCTCTTTTTCTCTATACATACATATATTGCACTATGCGAAAGACGTGAGAAATTTCAATTCGTTTGGATATTAGGGTGTCTTATCTTGCGTCAAAAATATGAAATATGCAGTATATTCCATAATTATCGCGTTACTTTCTAGTTTCTAACAGTTTTATTATTTGATGAATTTGAGCTTGATGAGTATGAATAGACTAGATTAAATGAATTTGAATCTTTTCTTCGTAAATCGGATAAAATAATAATATATTCTACGCCATAACATTTTAATTTTTAAACTTTCTGTGTGTGTATTTTAACTATTAAAACACATCAAATTTCTGTTAGAGTAAAGCTTGAGGCTAACAAAGATATCGTAGGATATATATTTTTGCTAATGAAACTTGTAAAAAACTATGAATTTATACAGGGTGTCCCATGACTCAACCGCCATAACTTAGAAACGTTTTGGGAAGGTCATTTTAGGTAGAAACTGACTTATGAACATATACCCGAAACTCGATCGTTACCAAGTTACGGATGTTTTAATCTTTTATGATTAGCTTTCAATAAATATCAAATTATTTATTGTAAATTTATTTTATTAACAGACATGGATTATTTAGTGATAATAATGACAAATAATTTTCAAAATGTCCTCCTCCAGCTTCTGCGCACATTCTAGCTCTTCTTAAAATTAAGGAAATAGCTTTCCCAAGAGTACGATGGTCGTCACGAATGGATGCAGCGGCAGTCATAAAGCGAGAGGACATTTTGAAAATTATTTGTAATTATTATCACTAAATAATCCATGTCTGTTAATAAAATAAATTTACAATAAATAATTTGATATTTATTGAAAGCTAATCATAAAAGATTAAAACATCCGTAACTTGGTAACGATCGAGTTTCGGGTATATGTTCATAAGTCAGTTTCGACCTAAAATGATCTTCCCAACACGTTCCTAAGTTATGACGGTTGAGTCATGGGACACCCTGTATATGGTGATTTTCCAAAAAAATCATGCAGCATTGATTATGATGGGAATAATTTCATCGTGAAATTAATGGAATTCAAATTTTTAACCGAAATTAATATGATAAATCATGGAAAGTTTTTATACATATTATTTGTTTTTTAAAAATTAATTTTTTAAATTAGTTTTTTTTATTAATTTGAATTAAAAAGATATTATCGCATCATCTAGGAAAATAGTAATTTGTTTTCGAATACTATATATGTCCTTATCTATTTTCTTCTGCTAAGACTATATGACAAATCGTATCAGAGTAATAGTCGAAAATCGCTTAACGAATAATGAAGAGAAACTTGCAATAAAAAAAAGTGTAGGAGAATCTACCGATGTAATATATAAATTTGTAATATAAAATAGTAAAATTATTGAACTATTTTCTTATCATATATCTTTTATTTGTTAATGTTTTTCACTAATATTTCTGGAGATTTTTTCGATCCTTAATTCCATCTAGATCTATATATTAGTGAATAAATGCGATAAAAAGTTTACAGTAACAAATCAGAAATAGCGTTTGATAAAAGTTGAATATTAGAACAGCCGAGTATTCACAAAAATAGTTTTCCACTTTATGTATAAAAGAGAATTAGATCGATTTATAGTTGATAAGAAACTTGGTCTTTCTTCCACAATTTCTGTCACTAATAATGAAATCTTTATAATTTTAATGAGCTTAGTTTTCCTTGCAACGGACATGGAAAAATATGCGTCAATTATTACATTTGGCTTACAACATTAAGATTATTTCAAACGTACAGATTACTTATCTCACCCAATTTTTATACTAGTTTCAATTCGTAATATAAAAATTATTAAGATGGAAAAAAGTAACATTGTTTTTTAACAATTTTATTAAATGTGTTAAAGAAATCACTCTTTTAATACATATGTAATCATGATAATAATTACCATATTTTTTTAGTTACATCAGTTTTTAAGGATACTTTTACACTTTGTGTGTGAATAATATTCTTTACATTTTTTAATTTAAAAAATATTCTCAAGTTACTTTTAAGATTTTCATCATTGTTATACTTTTTTCCATCTGAATAATGCTTTTAGGATCTTAGTAGGTGATTCATCTAATCAATTCGATAAATGAGATGTATAGAACAAATCCTATTTGATGCAATGCTGGTTGAAACAAATGAGAAGAATTGCTTTACGAACAATGACAATTATTATATAGATTAAATTTGTATTAAAAGATTCTAATACACATTCAATAAACCTGTTGAAAAATGATATTATATTTTCTCTTTTACTCTATCTCTTGCTCCTTCTCTTTCTCTCGCTCTTCGATTAAATATTTAGCGGTTAAGATATGATCAGTTCAGGCGTTTTAGCGCCGACGCGCGACGCGAGTAATCCGGCCTGTGTGATATCCTTCGCACGGCACGGCACGGCACGCAAGTGTAAACAGCTCCGAGGATCTTCGCCGTGGTACGGGACGCGACGCAGCCTCCTGCAGACTCCTGGCGTCCACTGGAGCAGCCAGGACACAACGGCGTCCTTCGTCGCCGGCGTCTCTGCGTGGGATCGATCGTAAAGCTGAAGGTGGGGCGGCCGGAGGGGCGCGTCATCGAATGATAGCACTCATTCGGGCTGATGGCCGTTTGGGGAAGAGGGTTGTCTGGTCTGTAACTCGGGGGTGGCTCCGCGTAAACCTCGAGAGGGGTGGAAGTCGGTACTGCCGACACGGGGCGGCGTTTCAACCCCCGTTCTCGTCACAGGGATGGTTCGGCTGCCGACGAATCAGCTTCCGCATGGCGAACCCCCCACGAAACGCAACCCCTGCAAGTCAACTACGGCCACACCCACGCTCCTACCCGCGGCACCGGTGGTTATTGAATTAAGCTTATCATTTGATTTTGAGGAGACCCACCAGTCGGTCGTACGGGGCGCTCTTAAGCGGGCCGGAAAACTTCTTCCTATCCGCGGTGTAATCGCAATAATTTGATATCGCTGATCCGATTACGCATCATAAGCCGCTATCGAGGAACCCAACCGGCGGCCCGGCACGGTTCCCGGTCTCGCTGAAGCGTCGCGTCGCCGACGAGAGAGCGGCGTGCCGCTCCTACCGCTCGCGTCTACCCGGGTCTTACCCGCGGACGAGCGGGCCCAAGAACGCGGGTATAAACGGGCCCGGATTAATAGCTTACGTGACCTTCTAGATATCACTCTGTATTTGTCTTCACATCCGCACATTCTTTCCTCAACGAGTGTCTTTTTTTGTAAAGTTCACAAAAAGAACGCATTGTACCTCTCTCGGACAACACCAATGTGTCATTGTGACTTATAACGGCCTGCTGTCGATATTTTCGAGTGCGTGTTATCTGAGACTATCACGCGTGTCCTTTATTGTCACCGGAGTGTAAAGAAACGACTCTCGAAGTACCAAGTGTCATCGAAGTAACGCAAAGTGGATTTACCTGCAGCCAGGCCAGCGGCATTATGGACTACTCGTATCTGAATCAGGCTGCGGCCGCGGCAGCGGCCGGCTTCGAAGCGTCCAGCTGCGCCTTGGCCGCCGGCGAGATGCAGTGCAGTTACGGAGACCTGAGCTCATGCTCGCAAATGAGCCAAGCCGCCTATCGTTACACCGCGGCACGGGCCGCCGGCTATCCCGGTAACGCTGCTGCCGCCGGTGCTGCGGCCGGCGGCACGCCGCTCGCGGCCCATCACACCGCGCATCCCCATGCTCACACACACCATGGGGCCCACTCGACCCCCTGCTCCGTAATGGCCGCCAGGTCCCAAGAAGTCCATCGGCACGCCGCCTCCATCTTTCCGTCGGCCATCAATCTTCAGAGTGAGTGATATTTCAGCGTATTTTTCAAATGTTCAATCATCTGAGCTATTGATTAGCGTACTTTCAAGTAATTTTCGGATTATAAAGTATAATAATTATTAAATCTACAATTGCTACGATAGAATCAAAACTCTAGTTTAAAAGTTTTTGTCAAGTTTCGGGAAGAATCAATTTTATAATTTGATGTGTAGTTATTTCTTATTTTTTAATTGATTTTATTTACCCAATTGATTCTACCGCATCAGATTTTATTGACAAATTTTTTAGCAAATTTAGTGTCGACTTTTTTTAATAAATGATGAGACATTGATTCTTTTTGGTAGTTTTTGGAATATAAACAACTGTAAAAGTAAAAGATATTTCTCGTACTGAAATTTAGTTATGTGCAAATAGATATTTTCAGGCTTCATATTCTTCATTTAATTTTAAGAAAATTTTACTCAAAAATTTGATTTAACATTTAATTAAATAAAGCTATTGAAAATAGAAATATTGAGATATATATATTTATAATAAAGCTACGAATTTTCCTTTGTCGAAAAATTGACTTCATAAATTCAGAGAATTTGTTTGTAGCAATACGAAATAAAGACAGGATTCGTATAGTTATTTATGAAAGTTTAAAGCAATTCGAAATATAGACAGGATTCGTATAGTTATTTATGAAAAGTCACATGTATATATTTTGTATCCAAAAACACGTTAATATACGCTACACTATACGCTACATAATACGCTATGCAAGAAACTTACAACTTAATTGAAAAAAGTATCATAAAGCATTATAAAGTATCATAAAATTATCCAGAAAATTTATCATAATTATATGATGTATAATTATTTATAGAATTGTTGAATAATTATTCAAAACATCTTATTAAATATTTGACCGGCGTATTGTTATCATTTATTTATATTGGAATATTTAATCTGCAATTTAGAGTTTTCTGTGTCGTTTTAGATGGATCATGTTTATAAAAGTTTATAAACAATATCGTCTTATAATATATTAACGTCAACATGCTATCGTACACACACATTAAGATTATCAACATCATACATAATAAATAAATAATTCATAATTCCGACTGTAACATGGCTTAACAAGAGTTTCTTTATCCTCGCGTCAATCCGTCGGTCTATGAACGTGCGACGCTTTGTTATGTTTGTTCCGGCGATTTAGAAGGGGCTAAACATGTCACACACGAGCGGGGAGCTAAGCTCCCTTCGCCCTAGTTGATAATTGATCTCGATTGAATTCAACATCACACATGTTGTTTCGACATGGTGCGCGCAAGAATGTCACGGATATATTATGCAACGTAGTATCTGTCATGCTTCAATTAACGTTTTATGAATTCACTGGAGGAGAGAATTATAAATAGCTACCAAAGCAAAACTGTCGCGTAAGGATATCAGATGTGAAGTCATACGAAATAAAAGCCTTCCACAGATATATCTTCAGCACGATTATACAAGGGTTTTAGAAAATTAAATTGTTCATCTCTAAAAGCTTAAAATTGTAATTATTTTGATATGAATTTTATATATAGTAACCATTTTAACACATGTAAAACATAAAAGTGTAAAACATTTTTTTCTTCGAGAACAAAAACGTATGGAATGCGATAAATATTATTGCAGGAAATTAATTCCTTCCTGTTTATTCTGCTAATAAAATTTTGTACCTCTATTAAACAAATAATTGGAAGTGCAATATATACTCCCGTCATAAATGTTGTACACTTGTGTTATTGCCATAGTTACTTGCTATATTTTTGTTACTTTATCTTTTCATTTGATATACAGGGTGGGGTTCCGGACATTTGCGACAAACTTAAAGGGGTGCTAGATCTCGGTAAATTGAACAATTTTTGTTAAGTAACCCGTGTCCGGCGACGCCTCCTTAAGGCGCTAGGCTCTGTTGAACATTGTTGACGGTTGTGCATTTCTTGATTTGACGTGCCTTGATTTTTTCTTATGGGGGCATGTCAAAAGTTTGATGTACACGACCCCTGTCGATACCCAAAATGAGCTCATCCACAGAATAACGAACGAATGTGATGTGATTCGCATAATACTCCTGAAATTTTCCAGAGGGTGCGTTAGTTAATGCACCGTAGATGCAATGCTTGTATTGAGGTTGCAGGTCGCAATTTTGAACATTTGTTGTTATAAAATACACAAAATAAAATTTAAAAACGTATGATTTTTGTTATTCTAATCTAACCATACAGAAATCAAACAGCGTTCAACAAGGCTAAAAACGACGATTAGCGCCTTAAGGAGGCGTCGCCGGACACGGATTACTTAACAAAAATTGTTCAATTTACCGAGATCTAACACCCCTTTAAATTTGTCGCAAATGTCCGGAACCACCCTGTATATAAAGACTGTTTTTCTGATATTTGGAACCTGATATTTATGGAAAGATTCGTGTTTTCTTCGTTGCCTTTTACGCTGTCGTGTTTTAATTGGTTTTACTATTATTACATTATTGTTGTTATTGTTGGTGCCGTTGCATAGCGCGAATGAAGGATCATATCACTACATTGATAATTATTTTTATCTTTGCTAACGTTTTTTGTACATTTATAATTTCAGGCGGTTTGGGATATAAGGCTTACTCAGGACATGACGGTCTCGCGGAGAAGAGAAAACAACGTCGGATACGAACAACATTTACGTCAGCCCAACTGAAAGAATTGGAACGTGCATTCCAGGAGACGCATTATCCAGACATCTACACCAGAGAAGAGATCGCTATGAAAATCGATCTGACGGAAGCTAGAGTGCAGGTTAGTCTATATTCTTTGTTTTGCCGCAATTAATTCTTTTTTCTAAAATTTCACGTTAAATTACCGATTCTGCGCAATATTCCCTGTGACCGAAAGTTTGAATTTAATTATCTCAAAAAAAGAGAAAAAGGGAGATCGAAATTATACTTGCATCAATATTGTATGTATTATATACAATTGAATATGTTTCTTTTAAAAGTCTAATAGCGCTAATATAGAACATTTAATAACTGGACATTTGCGCAATATAAATAATGCAATAATTGAAATTATTTTTATGGATATTATAAGGAAAGAATACGCTTTCTTTCTTGGATTATGTATAGAATTTTGCATTGCGTATCGCGCAATTTACTTCATCTGCGCAAAGAGAGGGTTGTTGACAGAAAGTTGAGGGTGAGTTCGCAGAAGGAGTGTAGTGTAATTACATTATAGACTCCATTTTCGTTTTCATGGCTACCTGCAGGTCGCAAGCTGATGGATTATACTGTCTAATACGCAAGACGGATTATCATGAACAAAAGATAAACGACTTAAGAATTGTACAAACGTTATTGTAAAATTATTTCTCGTATGTGCGAAATTACGATGACGTGATATTTTCGAATTTTTTTTCGTCGCTGAAACGAGCACTGGCAATGTTTTGTAAAAGAATTTTTCTTATTATATTTTATTTATGTGATTTTCAGAAATTTAATTATACATAACGTAATTCGGGGTTGTACAAAACGAAGTGTACGAGGATAATTCCCAATTTACAGTAATTGGAGATAAACAAGTAAAATTTTCTTGAGTGTGACAACTGAGTCCGGGAAAATTGTTCTCATTTTACGCGATTTGATTTATATCATTTTTGGATCTTGATACGTGCATAAATCAAAATGTATTTTTGTGATATGCTGGATGTTTTCAAACTATTAAAACAATCTTTAAAAATGCTATCTCTTTAGAATATTTTTTAGGTCTACTTTTAAAATTAGCTTAAGATATTGTGTCTCTTTTAATTGTTTAATTTTCAATATTGACATTAAATATGTTTGTCCAATTCTTTTCTCTCTTACATTGATCGTAATGTTTATTCTAATCAAACAAAACTTAAAATCAATCAGTCATATTTCACACTAAATGTGCAATAAAAATCTAAATATTATATTAATCAAATTCAAATTAAATTTGATTAAATTATGATTTGCACAAAATTGCCTAAAAGAATTTTATTATTTAGTTACATTATATGTGAGCTTTATTGACCAACTTGAGCATTATTCGTATATATAACTTGAAGATTATCAATGCCATGATAGGACAATTGCATTTTCATTTTCATTTTTTGTCGGATATTTTCAGGGTTGGGAAAGTTATTTTTAAAAAGTAATTTGTTACCATTACTCGTTACCCATTGAAAAAAGTAATTATCGTTACTCGTTACCTTTACTCATTGAAAAATGTAACTTGTTATCATTATCGTTATTCAGAAAGTAAAGAGTCAATATAATTTCCGTTACTTCTTCACCAAATTTGCTGACCCCTTTTTAGAATGATATTCGATTGCCTACATCGCTAATTGACCAGTTCAACCAAGAGTGGTTGTGGTCAATCGCAACGTGGTCAAACATAACGCTCCTTTTTCTAAAAATTCTCTTGTGCCCGTTCCATATATATGTATTGTATACACATGCAAAGTAAATTGCGATAAAAAAAAGTACCGATTATATTTGTTACTATTCCCCAGAAAATGTAACTACGTTACCGTTACTGTTACTAATGAAAAAATATAATGTCATTACTAATCTATTACTAAAAAGAAGTAACTGTAACGGTAACGGCGTTACAAATAACGCGTTACAACCCTGGATACTCTGTATAGTAAAATCAGTTACACTTTATACGAGATAAATTTACACAATCTCTCTTGGGAGCATGTTAAGATCGGAAACTATCTGTCACAGCTTCTTCGCCGATTTCCCTCTACTCGCTTCTCGTACACATCCATGACGTTACCTGCTCGCGCTAGGACGCAGGTGTCGCGGGAAGGACAGGTGAGGTACATGTACGGTAACGCGATTAGACAGCTCCCCAGACGCTAACGGGTCCTAAAGTTAGACTTCCCGACTGACGTGCATCACTTAGCGCCGCCGAAGTACCTCCTCGTCGAATTTCATTCAGATTATCTAGCGCGGACGAGGAGTGCGGACGATTTCATTGGTTTCGGGAATAGAGGAGGGAGCAATAAATTTAATCTTATCTCTGAGACGTAGGCGCAGATTAATATAACGTTCGCCATCGACGAGCGCGATATTATTACACGGCGAGATTAGGGATGGCGATTCGACGACTGTGGAACGAAATTGCTCGCTATTTGCGGCGACGACTTGATATTCCAACGCGTATAATCCACTTTTGCACGATGAGCGCGATTATCTTGGCGATGGCAAGTTACTTAAGCTGCCGTTAACCCCTTGACCCTACAGCTCAAATCATTGCAGCTGTGTTGATCAGAATACGACAATCTTATATATAGTTTTGGTTATATCTACACTACATTTTAATCAAATTTAACATTTTTTTGTGGAATACCTCATCTTTATTAATTTCCTAAGAAAGATGATATTTACCAATATCATTATATATATATATACATATATATATATATATATTATTAATAATATCAAAATTTTATATATATACAATATACATACATGTAACATGTGTAACTTATAGGTTGATAATAGATTTTGTTTTAATATTATTGTTATATATTTAATATAGTTTGATTTATCCATACTTTGATTAAGCATCTGCGTTTTCTTTTTGTAATCTTTTTTCAATGTATTTTTAGTAGGTATCTTAGTATTTTAAGAAATGCTAAGAAGATGCCAAGTTACATATAGAGTTTTATTATTCAAGGTTAAGGCAAGCAAAATATATGCTTGACCATTCGTCATGTCATAATATCGCTATGATCTGCAACTTTTTATTTATATTGTGTACATTGTAATAAATAAGACATTAGAAGAAAGATATGGGAAAATGGATTGAAAAGGAGTAAAAATTGTTTTTTAATTATTTGGCCAATATTGAAATTCATTAAATTGACATCCCTTGAAAAATCGCGGGTCAAAAATATTTCTGAATGGTCTTCGAACTTTTTAAGTGGAAATAAAGCTATTCAATCTATCTTGAGAAGTGAGAGGAGGAGCCATTTCTGGGACGCCGATATCCGACATAAAACCTGTGTACTTTATTTTTACGAGTTTCTTTTTCTATTCATACAAGATTCACGTGCTTTTTCTCAATATTTTTAAATATCTTGTATCTATTTAAATCTTTTCTGTTCCTTACTTTTCCTTTTGCAATTTATTCTTTTCTTTCTTTTCTCTTATTCTTACATATACCATTTTTAAAAATTTTTAATATGATTCCTATTCGATTTTCTACACGAGGCATATTAGGAATTTTCTTTTTAATTTTATTTGAACTATTTTTGGGCAATTTAACAAAGATAATAACGATCAAAAGTAGCCAAAAAGATATTCTTACAAATGTTAGTAATCTTATCTAAATGCCGATTGTGCCGCGTTGTACATTATCGGACGTGTTCGCGTATCATAAACGAGGACCACGCGATAATGAAGCGCGAGATAACTATTAATACTCTAGTAGTTTGCGGGTTCGCGGCGCGACCGCCATCTCTGGTGAGGTTTATCCTCCCGCGGTGGGGTAAGTCCTTTGTCTGCTCGACTTTGCCCTCCTCCATTCTGACAGGACGTACGGTCCCTCAAGAGTTTCCTCGTCCCTTCATTCGTGATTCGTTCGTTCGCTACTGCGAGTTACCCTACCCCCGCTGTCTTCCAACCCTCCGATTCAACCCCGCGTCCCTGCCTCCATCCCTCTCAGCCCTCCATCTCGTCGATGGCGGCTGCTCGATAAAATTTCCTCCCTCTCGCATCGCGAGAGTCATTGGCTTCCTCCGTTCACCCCCTCCTGCACATCCTGCTTCCAGGATACTTCCTAATCGGCTGCCATTACTACCCCTATTTTCTCTCGCTATCTATAGTTTCACTTAGCGCGAAGTATAAATTAAGTTACGCAGGAATGTTTCCGTTAACTCTTTCCCTTGAACATTATCTACCATTATTTCTTCTTCTTCATATCTCATTTAAGATACTTCCTAATCAGCTGCTATTATTATCTTCATCTTACCACTCTACTTTTATTTAGCGTGAAATATAAATAAGTTATATGGATATGTGTTCGACAGAGCTTTATCCTGAAGAGTCATCTGGTTTTATTTCTTCTTTTTTCGTACCTTATGTAGCCTAATCAGTTGTCATTACTGTATGCCTTTATGTTCTTTTCCTTAGAGCTTTACTTATATTAGCTTGACATATAAAGTAATGTCCGTCGATTCGACAACGCTTAAATCTAACAATAATAAATCAACATAAAAATTTTTCGATTGTGTACAAAGCTTAAATACTTTATTTTTTATATTTGAAAGAAATCTTTAGACGGTTAGAACGTTTTTTGTCCTAGATCTCGAGAAGTTCTGGATTATTTTGAATTTGTAAATATACAAAAACAGATGAATTATACGCCTCAACCGAACAATATATCTTTTTTTCAAGCATTCAAATATTGGTTCGCATATTCTCATTTCTGATTTAGGATATGTAATAAAATCGCTGCTGCTACCTTTTATATTTATCTTAATTATTATATAAATCGCAAAATACACTATTATTAATAAAAAAGATTTAAAAATGTAAATATTTGCTACAAGTAGAAATGTTATTAAATATTAATCAAATTTACTGATCGTAATAATCAATATGTAAAATTTTTTTACAACATCATGATTATTGGAATATTTTGTTCTCAGCTTTGTGAATTTGTTGATGATGCATTTGTAGCAAGCATAATATATTTTAATCTGATTTAAACGTGCTTGCTAAATATCAATAAATTTTTGATACTTGATACTAAATTTGATAAACACTGTTTTATATGTTTGTAACTATCTATTTTACTCTTTCTTATTTTTATATAATTATATAAGAAATATGAAATAGCACATTACAAATGAATGTATGAATTATGGAGCTTACTTTTATCAGCAAAGCCTTAGATGATTTTAACAATAATCCAGTAGTCAAAAGCATGCTGCAAAGTATATTCGCTTCATACTATATTCTTAGTATGTCGACTAAGTTTAGCAATGCTTATTATTCTTTTCTTATCTCTTTGAGCAAGCTCTACGAAACTTAGATATTGAATTTTGCATTTGTGGAATAATGCAAAACGAATATAATGCCATTACGATAATCGATGGAGCGTGATTATGGCATGAAACGCGACCGTATGCGCACCTTAAGAAGAGATAAAACGCGCTGGATCGTATTACCTTGCAACAACAGAGGCCGGTTCTAACGGATATCGGAATTCTAGTTGGCAGCGTTAGGTAGGGGCGCATAACTAAGTCAGCGTGCTATTGATAGTCGAGATTCTCTCGACGCGCGTGTGTTACACCGCATAGAAATATCCCGTCTCTCGTCGTTGGCGCGGCTGACGTCGATAAAAATATCCGAAAGATGATTGAATTTGTAACACTATCCGTTGCATTATGCAGCGACTATAACTTGATCGTCGCGCGCAAAGATCGACTGCTCGTTTGCGGTACCGAAAACGGCGAAAAGATTATCTCTGTAGAAATGACACTTTCGACGGATGTGAGACGAAGAATATTGAAAAGAATATTGAGAGGCATGATTGCGGTAACAGATATCATTAAATTTTGAAATCTTTATGGAAATTGATTAGTCACGGTCGATATAAATGCTTAAAAAGCTGTAATAATTTTTACATAGCTCATGAAATAGCACAAGGACAAATAAAAAATAAATAACCTATTTTATAATATTTCTTTACTCTTTCTAAACAAAAGAAAAATATATATTTGGCATTTATATTATTTTATATTATTCATTTATTGTCTTATCTTGGTTTGCGGTTCAATAACTTGTATTTATTAAATGGTTTTATAACTTCCTTGTTTTTGTTGATATTTGATATCTTTTCGAATTAAATAACTCGATGATTGTTTTATGCAATTTAAAATGTATTCTATCAGAAATTATCGAAATTATATCAAGCGTATTAAATAAAACTTAAGATTTAAAAGGAATACTCAATAGGAACATAAATATGCTAAGATGAACAAGTACTAGGTAGAATATTGTTGCCAACAATAACTTTACCCGTATTCTGAGGGATTTGCTCGGATTAGCGCTAATAATTTATTGATGGTATTAATGTCCTTTATTATGCAATATTGATAAATCAACTCTGCACACGGTCCACATATGCCATACTATACTAAATGACGTCTTTCGTCGAGATTATTATTCGCACTGTCAAAAACAATTTTTGAACGAAGATGCGTTTAAAAAACATGTTACACGTTTTGACACTCGTTGATAACAGTTTTGTTCGTTTCATATGGAAGCAAATATCGAAGTGAGTTTGATCGATAGAAACGATCGCGATATTCGAAACCACTTCACTAGAGAACCTTGTATCCATGATGAGACAATTAGTATTCTGTAGATTCAATTCCTCTGATTACTATTCAATTCCTTTGAAAAGCACATAACGATTACGTCATACTCATTCTTTAGAATGCATTACAATTTCTCTTTCATTCCTTTTATCATCGTTTTATAACCGCATTAAATTTCTGCAGATTCATTCTTCTATTCAAGAAGAACGTAAGAATAGAAACTCTAATAATGCACGTTTCTGATCCTTTCAGATTTTTTCCTTATATCTTTAATAGAGTGTAAAAAAGAAAAGAATGTTAAAATTTAAATTTTTTATACATTCCAAAATATTATTAAATATAATTATTATATTGTAAGAAGATGAATGTCCTCCATACATATAATTTTCTTCTTTCATTTTCTCAGGATTATTTGGTGATATCGATCCTTCTCGCTTCATGCCGTTGTATTAAAATGTTTATTAGCTTTAACAATTTTATGCATAATAAAATATGCATTTGCTCGTTAAAAAAGATTTGCCTCGTCCAAATGATCACGAATCCCTTCGCGTTTTATTCTGGTCGCGTGATATACATGGTTTCTCAAGACCGGCGATCTTCTTAGCTCATCTGTCTTCGAGGAGGCAGTCGTGAGTCATTCGGCGATTGAATTATACCTGCGGGTCCTGCTCCACGTTTCCATCTTCCACGTCGCTTATCGGCAATGAACGTGGCGCGGGATTAATCAGCGCTGACCCATATCTCCTCCCGATTGGACCGATGCCACACAACACAAGCTGCACACAAAGGGACGACGAGCTTCTGATTAGCAGGGAATTTGTTCCTATCGATTTAAGGCCTGTTCATACAACGATAAATGCAGTCATGTCTCTGCAAGTTATTCTAACGTAGTCGCGTGATATATCTCTTAAAAGTACAGTATAAAATATAAAAAAGATTGAATGTATGTGATGTTTATATAAATGGAAGAAATTCCAAGTTGTATATTTAAAAATATAATTACTTACAGTTAGTAAAAGAGAGATATAGAAAAATAACAGAGAGAGAGAGAGAGAGAGAGAGAGAGAGAGAGAGAGAGAGATATTCTAGTTACGAAAATATTACATACGATTAAATCAGTTTTTTCAGAGAAAGTATTAAGTAACAAGACATTCCTAAATTTTTTAAATATGTTCTAATCTAAAGTAATGCTTGTTTTAACGTGGTGTAATTAAATTGACAAAAATGTAGATTTTCTACGTAATTTTTTATTTGTCTTGACATTATGATGTACCAATCCTCAGTGTGTATGCGTACACACATGTTTTGGAAGCGCTTAGAATTGGAATGTTTGCATTATTAAAATAATAATAATTAGCGAGAATGCAATTGTTTACTGGTTTGGTTGTACCTTTTATAAACGTGAAAATTACGCTCTTGGCAAAAAATTTATTAATCTTTACTCTTTGTACTAAATAGTTAAGTTTACACAAACGAGAGATACAAGTAAATTATAATAAACATTTTTCATTACATTTTCCATTACACCATCATTGCATTACGATCACGATAAGCTTTATGTGAACGATACTTTATTTTGTGATACTTACATTGTTACACCGCATGTCCCATTGACTACGACGCTCCGACCGTCGCGTGGCGGCACGTTTCGCTACTCTGAGTCACATGTCATCCAGTATGAATTACAATTCCATTAACGTAGTAGAGCAGCGGAGCTGTGCATAATACGTTCCAAACCTGATCTCTCTTGCTCTCTCTCTCTCTCTCGCCGTTTCTCTCTCTAGATTGGGATGTCAAGTGCGCGGGATGTAATATTGCGAAGGGAACGAGGCGGCAATAGCGTTCCGATATGGGACAGGCGATTGAAGTTGCGTTTTTCGCCGCTAACGAGATTAATATTCACCCGCGAGCATGTATCGATGCGCGAAATGGGCGGAAAACATGGGCTTTCGGAAAGATCAGCTGTGGTATTTTGTACTGGGTGAATGACATTTGTCGATACCATTAATTGACTGGCATCCATGAAAAAGCAGTTAAAATTCCATTAAAGAAAAGTTCGCTTGAAATTAAAACCAGAAGAGTGAACTGTCAATATATTTCTAAAAATGAGATGTTTTTGAAGATATATTAATATTATTTTATGTTTATACACGAGATAAGCATATCGGAAAATATGCTTGTATAGTAGTAGTATTTTATGAGTAGCAATGAATTATTAAAAATGATATAATTATATATCGTCTATATATATTTGGAAAACATAATATCAAAAATAACATTAATATGATAGAATTCAGTTACAGATACGAATAGTTTTATTGAATAACTCACGACGTTTCTAAATGTTTAATCAACGAATAATTTTATTTCATAATTTATATTAATGCTATATATACAGTAATTAATTATAACATGATTAATGCTCGTGTATGATACAGTATACAAATAGAGCATGTGAGATTAATTTACATTGTAAATTAAGAGATTGGAGTAAATTAAGATTTTAGAAAAAAATATCGGAGTTTTATTTTTTAATCAATTCTTTAGAGAAATCCAATTTTTAAAATAAAATATAATGACAATAAAAACAGTAATAGGATTTTCTAAAGACAATATTAGAGCATGGTTATATTAAATAAAGAATATAAGAGAAAGAGACACAGAGAGAAAGAGAGAGAGAGAGAGAGAGAGAGAGAGAGAAATATAAAACAGACATGATATTAAATATATAATGTTTAACATAGATCAAAAACAACTATATTAATTTTAACGTTAATAATAAAAATATTCAATCTAATAATATTGTAAAGACTAAAATTAGCATATAAACGACAGAAATCAAGATATAGAAATATCTTCCCATCGTTCAATCGATTGGTACTTGAACTTCGACCTGCTCATCTGAAGTGAGCGTTCGAAAGATAAGGCTCTAAAAATCGGACAGGGCAATCTCGAGACCTCGGGAGTACGACCGGCGCTGTCGAAAAATCAACGTGAATTTTCTTCCATCTCTCGGTGGGATACGCTGCTGTCAAGTGAAACAAGACGTCCCCTTGTGTCTTGCGGGAATGAAAGACAGAGACAAGCACACTCACGATTAAGGGTTTGTTCTCGAAGGGACGAGAGAATCCGGGAGTCAGGAGCAGAAGCCAAAGAAGGAGGGAACAGAAAAAGGGGAGAAATCGAACAATAGAAAGAGAAGAACGTAAGCGAAAAAGGAGGGATGAGCGCTAGGAACAAGAGAGGATCTTAAAAAAGATAGAAGGGGATGTGAAATCCAAGAGATACAGGTAAAAACGAGATGGGAAGAAAGACTACTTTAAGAGTAACAGGAAAAGAGAAGGAGAAAGGAAGACATACTGAGACTTCAAGGTAGTGAGGAAAAAAGAGAAAGAGAAAGACATAAAAGAAAAATGAATACTTAGAATGAGAAGCGACTATAAGAGGAAGAAGAATGCGATGTCTAAGGGATGGCAACAGAGGGAGAGAAAGACAGAATGAGATAGAAAAGATGAACAAAGGGGGGATGTAGGGCTGGGAACGATTCCGGGAGTCGAGGGGTTGCTGCAGTTGGTGGCACGGAGGGATGAAATGGGGAAAACATTCGCCCGGGCTCTGGCGGCTGGTGTCGGGGCTGGGCTGATACACAAGGGGCCCATGCCAGAGTGTGCGCCGGTAATTGCGAGCTCTATGTAGATCCACTTACAGTGATTAAAAACTGTCCTGCTGGGTATCATCCGTGGCGGAACGACGCATCAAGGACGCCTGCAAGGGAAAGAGGAGAGGAGCAACGACCAGGATGCGCGCCGCCAAGAATAATTCCGTCACGTCTCGCAGCCACGTCATTTCGCGCACGTCCAGACAACAATCTCATGCCGTTCTATGATCATTACAGTTTGATTGTTACAGTCGAAAAAACGAACATACTTTTTTTCATGACATTTTTCGAACTAAGTATGACGCTTATCGTTACATTTGCAACCTAAAGATACAGCATTATTTTAGTTAAAAATGTTTAAAAGAAGTTGTTATTGTTTTTGAAATAGATAAAAAGAGAGTTTAGATTTGATCTTTTCGAAAAAGATCGATTTAATTTTAAAGATTTTGTGGCCAATTTAGTTCTTCTTTTATTAATGATTTTTATTAAAATGTGGCGGTAGTAATATTTTTGTGTATAAATAAATGGATTTTTGCGAGATATTTAACGTTACATATTGAAATATTATATAAGTGTATATTCTACATAAAAATAAATAGAGAAAGAAAGAATGTATGTGTGTGTGCAAAGTTAATCAGATTTAATATAACCGCTTTTCTTGTATTCTATCTTGCTATATATATTGTACTCGGACTGCAGTGATCTAGACTTTCAATTAAGGAAATAAGTTTGGGGTGAAGGCGCATCAGCCTGCCATCTCAGTCTTAATTACGGCCTGCTCCGTGTAGCGTAGAGACATTCACTTTTATTGATACGACCGTGCTCGGAATGACTCCATTACAAATTAATTAGATATACAAAATTTAATGAGAGAAGCAGAAAGAAAGAGAAAGAGAATTAATATTTTTTATAGAATTGACATTTTCTCTTAATTATAAGATAAAATCACTTTATTATGTTAACAAACTTTTTTTAGTCGTTAAAATAAAATATTTGTTTTGGAGTTGATGGAGATTAAAAAGTTATAACGTGAAAAATTTTTAAACATATTTTTACAAAATATTATATATGTTATATATTTAAATATAATGAAAGGGGGGGGGGAAATCCAATCTCTGCGCATTGTCTTTCATCTGCGAAATGTTTAAATAATTTGCAGCCGACGTCTTTTAGCGGAAATCTGATTAAGAAATCATTTTTTTACAATTTTTTTATCAAACTTTAAATATCTTCGTAATTAAATGTGAAATTGAAATTTCATTAGGGAGTTTATTTATATTATAAATTAGTACAGAATTATGCTTTCTATTTCTAAATTTTGCATATACGTATGTCCAAATTCTATCGGCGAAGTAATCACGTCGCGAAGTACATCTTGCCGATACCAAATTAGATCGGCCCGGGGTCAGAAAGCAACCGAGCGAAATCCGCGGTTAACTGGTTCGAGAAGGGAAAATCACGACGAGGTCTAAACGTAGGGTGAATCAAACGGATAAGCATAGCACAAATTGCACCATCGTGCGGCGCTTCTGTAGAATTCTTAATGCTTCAATATTTACTTTAATCATCGGCATCAACACTGCATCGAATATAGTCACAATTTGATAAAACACTATCGAGCACAAATAATTACTGCTATGAAAGTACTCTGTTCCATCACTAACGGTCGCTTGTATATCTATATATATATATATGAATGTATTCAGGACTGTTACGTTTATTATTTATACATGTGAAGACTAGCGATGTCTGTATATTAAATAATCGTGGTCAATTTGAAAAATCAATCTTCCCTTAGTGAAAAATTTGTAAAAAGTCGTCTTTGATTGCAATAAAATTGTTTAATTTTAAAATGTAATATAATTGGATTTTTCATTAATTTTACATATGTAAATAATAAATTAATTACAAATGTCAATATATAAAATTAAGATATTCTTGTAACAACATTAATCCAATTAAAGAAAATATTAAGTAGAAGTACAATGAAAACTTTATGAGAAGCACATCGTATAAGTTAAATCGCAAATATTTGCTGATAAAAGAAAGTCGTCTATAAAATTGATCATGTCACATCTTTGCGTAATTTATTTGTTTAATCATAATGCAAAACAGAGAACAAAATTGAAAAAATCGTTCACTAGCGTTATCGATGATTATTGAGAAACAAAGTTTGTGTGGAAGAAAATAAATCTGTTTGAAAATTAACAAGATACATAATAACAATATAGAAGGATGATAAAATAATAAAATAAACTAAGGAGACGCATTCGCGCGTACGGACAAGTATTGAAGTGCACGATCAGAAGAGAGCGGAGGGTAGAATTCCCGTACAGCTCCCGTATAAAGAGGCGATTAAATATTTATCCAGAAGGTGCCGGACATCTGTCGATATGCCTTGTTGCACTTTATTTTGGCGCGGTATATTTGTTTAACATTAACGCTATACGCGGGTGCGCGCGCGCGAACGCGCTCTCTCACCCTAATTCGCCCCGTCGTCACTTCGGCAAACAACGGCACACATGCTACGGTCTGCTCGAGGTTTGGTTCGTGGCCAAATACGAATTATTAGCGTTGTCTTTGGCACGTACCGCGACCAGCACATTCATGACATAATCGATAATCGCGAGACAATTTTCGAAAAAATAAAAACGAACAGAGCAGATATTAATCTTATATCCAACTTTTTGTGGGAAGGCTACAAAAAGCTAATCGAATTCAACCTTCTGCATTTCTGCTGCTATATTTCAAATTTTGGATGAAATCTGTGTGCGGAGAAATGAAGTGTGTTGTTGTTATTAAATACACAATCGTCACATGAAATACCGATATCCCAGTCTATCAAGTTAATTCTGACACCTCCTAACGTAAAACTTCCTCGCAGCTGTGTCGTTACTTTTAAAAGATCTCTTTCTTTTTCTCGAAAGATTTATGCAAGACTAATTGACGTTTCTTCCTGGCCAGGCTTGATTTTGCATCTCGCTTCAGTTTTTCCCTTTTTGTTTTCAATCAACGGCAGATCACGAAGAAACGCGATGCCAGGTGTAATCAATTTCGGATTAATTAGCGCGCGAGGGGGCTCACGGTGTTCGTCGCGTAGTTACGATTCGAATTTCGCGAAAAATCGCCACGCCGGTTGCGCAACCGGCGCGCGACAACCGGCAGCAGCAGCAGCAGCAGCTGATAAAAATCCAATAGCCCCAGTGTTTGCCAGCCGGAAAGGGCAATCACGTTCATCATGGTGTCCTGCGCTCCCGCCGTCGCCTCCCGCCGCCGCCGCCGCCGCCGTCGCGGTGCCACCCTCCGCCGCCCATCTCGCGTCCCTTCTAACCCCCGTGCAGTCTCCCCTAGCTCCAACAACCGACAGCTCGAGCAGTTACGTCCTACGAGCCCTGAACGTAGCCGCCCCTGGAAAATCCGGGGGTGGGATTCACGTGCGCACACGTTGAGGAACGAACGGTTTAGGGAGTGACGAGGAGGGACGGAGATTGAAGGGGAGTTCGCCGCACCGTAAGGGAGCCGGGGACGCGGTGGGGGCAGAGCGACGAGATAGGGGGATGAAGGGGAAAAGGGTGGATGAGCAGCAGCACCACCGGTCAGATAAACGCTAAAGCAAATAAATCCGCTACTTTAACATGCAGGTCACCGCAGGTGTCTGTTTATTTTATTCGTTAAATATTTCATTTGGCCGGCTAGGGCCAATTACGAGCGCGCCGAACGGCCGGCCTCGCCGTTTTGCCCTGACGAGCCGCGTCGAACTCTCTGACGCGCCTCGCGCGACAATTTCTCATTTCGCGACAGGAAACGTAAAAACGTAATATTTGCCGTTCCTAGATATCGTAAACTTTGAATTTCTAATGTAGATTTCAAGCCACTTCAATTTCTGAATAAATTATTTGACACCGATTTTTGTCTCTAATCAGGAAATCTGTATTTTAAATTAAACATCAATTTACATTTATATGACATCTATGAATAAAACTTCATATATTAATATCTATTGTACAGATGATTATAAAATCTTGCAACTTTAGACTTTCATAACTTCCGTTCTATAAATGATCCGATTTTCAAAGTTGCGACATTTTTTCCGATCCCTTTTGAATTATTGGAAAATATCTTTTGTGCTATACGACTTTCTCACCCAAATATTCTTTTTTTTCAGTCTTTAAACTATCGATTTCAAAAAATGTTAATTAAAATCGATGCATTCCAACCCGAGATACAAGCAAAAGAAAACGCCGGGTTAGGAATACCCGAGTAGGTGTAGATAGGGACTTTTTTGAAGTGTGGATACGGAGGGTTAAGTGTGATCTATTTATGAAAATTTTCCTGATAGATCGAGAAAGAGATGGACCGATCTCTTAGCCGTTCACTAGATTTGAACCCATTGGATTTCTTTCTACGGGAACATGTTAAGATTATTATTCATTCAATAAAACCTCATTTTTTAGACAATCTGCAAATTAGGATAATTAACGTGATTTGAAATATTTTATTGTAAATCAACTGCAAAATATATTTGTAGAACTTTAAAATCATATCTCTGTTTGTATACATAATGAAGGTGGATATATTGAGAAATAACAATTCCAATAATAAGTGAAATAAATAAAACTGAAATAAATTTTTAATTTACCATTTTAACGGATTAATTTTATCATATATAGAACGGAAGTTATGAAAGTTTAAATCTTGCACAAGGATTTTATAATCATCCAGTAATCGAAAATCTTTATTGTTACCATCATTTATGCTTTATTTAAATTCGTGAACATTTCTAGGTATTTTTTCGCTAGACAACTAATTATAGTCATTTTCGTATTAAAAAGTAATCTGAATAACCGTAGATAAATTTTTTTATATCTGGACACGCTAAAATAGTGTAAATACGAGAATACCTCGTGTAGATCATGAGAAATTAATTACAGATTTAGCACTAATATATTCGTACAACTTCGACTTCTATTTAGCATTTGCAGTTAGAGATAAAGATATACACGACATGAATTTTTAACAGAAGTCTTATATTCACATATAAATAAAACTAAATTGTAAAGATAATCTAGCTTTGCTAAATATTTGCTACCTACCATTATATTATAATCCTATCTGTAAGTTATGAAAGAAAGAAAACTATCTAATTGTAAGTGGCTAGATAATGTTAGTTCAATCATACTTTAAAGAAATATATATGTACAATAATAAAAGTGTCGCTATCTTCTCATAGCTTCAACAAACCGCACACATAAATCGTCAGAGAAGAAGAAAGAACAAGATCTAACGCCGTCGGACATCGTGTCAATGTTGCAGGTATGGTTCCAGAACCGGCGCGCGAAGTTTCGTAAACAGGAGAGACTGGCCCAGCAGAAGTCGACGTCGCAGAGTGGCATTGGGGCCGACAGCGGCGCGTCCAGCCCCGTGACCGGAACCGTGAAGGCGGAGGGACGCTCGCCGAGGAGTCCGGCGACGCCACCCGGCGGCTCGAACAGCGTGCTGTCGTCGAACGAGATCAAGCCGATCTCCAACCAGAGTCTGGTGAACGTGAAGCATTCGGATGGCACAAGCGACGGCTCGCCCAACGCCCGGGGAAGCAGCGGCGGCGGCGGCACCTGGGGCTCCTGCAGTCCCAGGCCCTTCTCGGCGGCCCTGCCGCCCTACCTGTTGGACCCGCTACCGCTGAAAACCGCGAACCTTTACTAAACCGTTTCTCCTGTCGTCGACCTGACGGAGAGTGTAAATACAGAGAGCCGCCCGCTCGACAACACGGAGACGACGCGCCGTTCAGGTTCAGGGAATGTCCAGGTTTTTTTCCGGGCTCCGGTTTGCCGTGGCATGCGAATTCATCGGCGTTCATCCGTACATGCGGTATCTTTAAGGACTCCGGTAAGATGCGCCGCTCATATTTTTGACAAAGATACATTTAGGCAATCGGGAGAACTGGCAGGTGTGTCAGCTTGCTTTGAGGTAGCGCCTATTGAGATACATTCCGAAATTTGTGCGCAAACAAGACAGAGAGCGTTAAATGCCAATCATTGAAAAATCAAGAGTCGAGGTGAATATAACTTAGTGAATTTTTCGATTGCGTTATTGTGCAGAGATTTAGAAGCCAGTCAGATACTGTCTCTTAAGTTTAACGGAGAAATAATTTTTAATATCAAATATTTTGAGCAGTTTTACAAAGTGTACTGTCCGTTTATTCCGCATTCCTGTGATAAGTATAGAAACATTTGAGTAATATATGTTTTCTTGATTTCTTTCCGGTTGCTTTAATTTATACGTTGATGTATTTGTAGATAGAGAAGAGAGAAAGAAAATAGCGTACATCACATGACGTAAAATATTATTTCTGTTGACACAAATATGCTGTGTTATTTAGCAAAATAATTTTAAAGAAAGACATAACTTGGAAAACACTGTTTTAAGGCATCACTATCCAGATTGAAGCCGCGATTATTAACCAAAATAATCGGAAAGTAATATAAATGGATTTAAACTCGTATCAGATTCACATTCTGACTGATATCGAGGATAATAGAATTTGTACAAGCGTTTACTCCAAACGACAACTTTAATGTTCCCGAGGAATAAAAGTAAAACAGAATTATAGAGTTATATTGACTCACTTCTATATGTCCAAATTGTGCAAATGTAAATATAATTCTATATATATATTTTTTAAGACTGCAACTTGAAAAGCGATGGAACTAATCTAAACGTAATACACTTGACATTATAATCATAGAGTTAGGTATAAAAGATCTCTTTTTTAAATTAATAATTTATTTTATATCTTTTAATTTACCATTATGTCCTATATCTCTTTAATTTACCTCTTTAATTTACATGAATAAATGATTTTCTTGAAAACTTAATAAACCAATAACTTTCAATGAGGCTGATCCATTCGGGATATTAAATAGAACTATTCTGATCATTAATTCAATGTAAGGGAATCTTGAAGTACTCTAAATATATTACGTCTTCTTTATTTACTTATTCATTTCGTTATAATTATAAGGCAGAAAGATAAGCTTCATCCGAAACGATGAAAACGTTATTAGAGCATCGCTCTAACCCTCGAGGGATATTAAATTTTCGTTTTCAGTATATGCTTCCCATCCCTATTATTTTCCGTCGACAATGCCAAGCTAGAATTAACACAAGAGAAACACAGCGTAGAATAGTATTCATAAAAGTACTATTAATCACGCGATTACCACTGGAATTAACAGACTTAATTTATTGGGATTGATTTAAGTATTGAAAATTATGACTATATTGCGAAAATCTCTTATAATATTTATTATGTATATCAAGTAGCAAAAAACATATACTTCCACAGTAAAATCCTTGACGCAAATACCGAATGTACTTCGCACTGATTTAATGCGCGATTCCAGCGACCTGTCGAATAATTAATTGAATTAATTAAATATTAAGAGCAGCGATCAATAGACAAAAAAGGGAAAGTGAGCGAAATCTTGCTTGATGTCGAAAGAAAAGTGACTCTCGATACAAGAATTCATTTTGCTCAAGAATCAAGAAAGAAAAGTATTCTGAGAACAATATCATTGTGTTAATTGTTAAATTGAATTTCGAAGCTCTAACTAGCGCTTTATATTCATCTCAACCAAAAAATATTTATATTAATATTTACATTTTTCATTTTTCAAAACGTCTATATCAACCTAAAAGAACATGGGAAACTGATAGCCAGAATCCAAATCCAACTAAAATTGCCACTTCAATTGACTATTAATTTTACATAAATTTTATATATTCTATTTTGTCATAGAACTTCTGTTGCAGAGCTATGATATTGCGATTTGTTAACTGATTTTCAGTTCGGTGAAAATGTAAATTTAGAGTGTACGAAACTCTACAAAGAAAGAAAGAAAGTAAGAAAGTCTTCAAGAATCGCTGTAGCGCGAGATAATTGATTCGCGTTAATTCGCAGATCGACGGAATTTCTTCTTAGGAAGTCCTTAAGATAAATATTTACATACCGTCCTGTGTGTCTCGTACCAAGAAGAGCGAGGGTACCTGTCTTATCACAATATACGATGGACAATTTCGGCAGTGGTCTGACTCGTTCATCGTGCGCCGATAATGAGCGCACCTTATTCTGCGTATGTATAGTTTATCGATTACGACTGAATCTATTTTATAGTGAGATGTATAAATGTACATTAGTTAAGACGAAGATATGTATAGTTCACCTGAAAATATTTTTTTCCTTTCATGAGTCTCGTCAAATCCGCTTTAACTTTCAGAGGGCCAGCAATTGGGTATATCTCTCTCAACTATCAATAATAATGTGCTGTTATTGATCATAGCTAAGCTAGATATATTTGAAATTGTTATACTCGTTACGATATTTTTTTTTGCAATTCTTTATAAAGAGTAGTCATTTGTATTCCAATAGTTTTATAGAATATTAAAACGTTAATTCCCACACAGCATACATATAAGATATCCTATCGCCTAAAAATGTCTTCGGGATATCTTCTGGACGTCTTTCGGACAATGCATGCTGTGTGGGTTGGTTAGAAGAAATTGGTGTCCGATGCTTAACGAACAAAAAATCGCCATTAGTTGTTAAAACTCTAGAAGTTACTGCAAAAAAAAAACGATATTTTGCAGAGACGTAAAGGTCCTCTGAAAGTTAATGGCAATAGCGTGCGAAAACTTCTATCGTGTCCCGAGGCAATCCATATCCCAGTTCGATAACGAATGTGATTTTTTAACGAGGCACTTTTACAAAGCTGCGTATTACTGGCGAAGCGAGCCGCGCTTTCGCCCATCTCTGCGAAAGACGCGCATTATCGATTATACGCGACGGCGACGAGAGGGGAAAGGCTCGTCTCCGCAAGCCAGGAAGCGTTCGTGAACTCTGAACAGCTTCGTTGTTCCCGCCATTATTGTTAAGATTAACGAATGGTAATTATCGATATGTGTGAACCGGAACTTGTACAGTTGTTGCTATAAATATATGAAATTAGTGTTTTACACCATACTCATACTCACTTCTCTCCGTTGAAATCACTCCAGTGATTCCCATAATAGTTTCGTTGGACGGCAACATTATAACAGCCAACATTTATATTATTATTTTAATTTATCTATATTTAATGTTAATTTCATATTGTTGTACTACTTTCTATCGTTTTTCATATTTTTAAATATAAATTAAGAACTATTTATACTTCAATCTATTTGGGTAAAGAAAAATGTTCAGAAAATTTCAAGTACACATTTATTGAAAATCATAATTAAATTAGTTTCTCGTCTTAGTCGTTGGTTACATCGTTGCTGCTGGTCGTAGCCCGGTTATATAGATTTTTATTCGTTTTCATCTGTTTATGTCGTCCGCGAATATCCGCTGCAATCAATGCCATGTGTTTAATTATTACGCTGTAAATACCAAAACCTTTGCCCTTTAAAGTTAAAAATCGATCCAAAAACGGTATTTGTTCGTGGTAGAGTTTTTTGTAATCATAACGATCTGCATAATTTCGATCTATTATGCGAAACAGTTAAAAAGCTGTGCATCTTTAATTTCTATGATGCATCCTATTTCGCAATCCTAATAGAGAGGAGAAGAAAGCATTATCCAACATGCTTAATCTTGAGCAATGCTAACATATCAAATGTTAAACGGTGAGCAATATCAGCGATATAAAACAATCTGGCAATTTTCGTCATTAGCGGATCGAAATACACTCTTACTCGAAAATATCTCCGTCTCTTGAGCTTTCTACATAAATGTGAAATATATATAGTCTCTAAATTTCTATTTATTTCGGTACATAAATCTCTAAAAGTTAATATCTTAACAAATCAGCTCGAATCGAAATAATAAGAAAAAAAAGAGATCTTAAGTTATTTAAAATAAAATTTTGATTAACAAGTACAAATAAATAGAAATATAGAGATCAGAAATTATTCAGAAAGATGTTTCATTTTAATAAAAAAAATAGAAACAAAATGATTTGAGCAACAAATTTGGCCAAAATAGATATAAGTTCAGAGATACTTGTCAGTGTCTTTACAACTTTAAGTCTGACATCTCGCGGATCGATTGTCGAGTCGTAATCTCCTATTTCCTGATCAAGAATAAAAAAAAGAACAAAGAAAATAATAAAAGTTTTGTATGTTCGTAATTGCTCATCATCAGATTAATCGTTTGCGCGTAGTATCGTCAACAAGGATCGCTCAGGCTGCTACGAAAATCATATGAAACGCAGTAGAATCGTTGATTATCTTAGCGAGTAAAACTGACACTTCGGTTTTAACTCATGCGTTTACGAACCTCGTAAAATCTTCATAGCAACTGGTGCAAGCCATCGTGACGATTGAGCGTGAATGGGTCTAATTGACTGCAAGAATAAATCCGCATATTGTTGATAACTTGCGATCAGATAAAGCATTATTTTAATAATGACAAAAGTCCTTCAAAATTCAAGTCTACAAAATTTAAAATTTAAGACAAAGAAAATTTTATAGTTTGTGTCTTTAAAAAACAATACTTATTAAGTAAGTCTATTAATTGATATAAACAAGCTCATGTACTTTTCCTTTTTTATTTCTAAACGCATTTTCTGATCTCTTTAATGTCAAATCTTCATATTTTTCGGCGCGAGAAGAATTACTTTGCCATTATTAAAACGACAAATTTATACCTTGGTTCGTATTACGAATAAATAGATTATTAATTAGTTCAATAATTAATCTATTTGTAATACGATCAATGCGCGATTTCATATCGCAACATTATCAACAGCCTGCAGTGGCTTACTCGTGCACGATCGAATCTCATCGACCATAGAGTCAAACAGACACCATTATCCTTCACTACGGCGCTATTCGCAATAATGAAAATGTAGTCATCAACATTATCGAATCGTCGTAAGCTAGGAAAGGAGAAATCGAAATTCCCGGAGCAGCGCGTTCGTCTATCATCGGATACACAGTCAGACGCCTCTATATATAGATGTATTTACATTAATATATAAGACTGGATCGAGGGTTTTCCTCGAGCGGCGTGTAAGGGGTAAGGCCTGCCAATTAGGCCATCGTGAGGGTGCCCGCGCCCATTCCGAAGCCCACGCCTTTGGGCCCAAAGTTCCGGCCGTAGCAACTTCGACAGTAAATGTCTCCGTCCGGGCCGTCGTTCAAATTCGTCGAATCCAGAGAACGATGACACTCGCCGCAGCTGAAGCACCGCTTGTGCCACACGCGGTTCTTCGAGATCATTTGCTCGGCGGCGTACACCGGGTAGCCGCAACGCGAGCAACCGTGTCCGTCGTTTCGCTTCTGCCCGAGCTGGGGCTTAGAGTCGATGCTACGAAATGAAAATAATAACGTCTGGGAATCTGATGGATCATGGAGAAACCAGAAACTAGTTTTTCTAGTTCGGCAAAAATAACCTAGGTAATTTATGTACTATTCTCAAACATATTTCTTTTGTTGGAATGATTACAGAACAGATAGAAAAAATGATATAGGAAAATTTTACGGCTCAAAAAGTCTTTCTATGGAATCTTTTTTACGCAGGTGTATCGATGAGTTTAGAAAAGAGCAATAGCTCGTTCCAATATTTCTGTATAAATCATGGCGCTATATTTAATATAATCCATATAACTTACTTCTCACACTATTTACTCGAGTGTTAAAGGAAAATTTTAATCAGAGAAGTAGGTCGAGTATCAAGATCGCTATCAATCATCAAAGTTTCCTTGATAACAAACTTTTCGGTGTTGTATTTCGCACCGTGTTTCAGAAACTAATTACTCTCGGGAACTGTCGAGATGCACTTACTATGAGGGGGCATGATCTCCGTTCGTCGAGACGAGAGTCGGTTTGTGGCCGAATCCGAAACCCTTGGGCCCGAAGAGCTTTCCGTAGCACGCGCGGCAATGGATTTCCTTGTCAGGGCCATCGCATGCCAGCATGGAGTCCAAGGGTCGGTGACACTCGGCGCAATTGAAGCACTTCTTATGCCACATGGTGCCCTTGGCGAGCTGTTGTTCAGCGGCAAACACCATGCCACCGCAACGGGGGCAACCCTGCCCAGCTGGCGCCTTAATCGAGGTCGTATCAGGATTGTAGTAAGGTCGATTGGCCGAAATTTCTTCCTCCCTGCGGGTAATTAACACGATTACGATACTATTCTATCTGTGATCGAACTTAATATGTTTTATTTCATCTTAATCCGCGGGGACATATACGCTAACTTAATTTTTTACTGTTTAATTTTACTTAACCGATAGGTTACAATAATAAAATATGCAAATGAAGATGTATGCGTCGTTTTAAAATTCATAAGATTTTCTCTTATGACTGTGCTAACTTTGTTTGAAATTTAAATTTTAGTTTTATGTCTCACCTTCCAATTCCAGTATTTGTTAGATCCTTCGAAATGTATTTGTCATTTTTCTCTTAAATTATGTCGCATTGCAACATACGAAGCATTTATATAGCATGTTTTTTTAACAATTTTTGTTGAAGCTCGAAATTTTTTTTCGTGAACTATGCTAGAAATATATATATATATATATATATATATATATATATATATATATATACTTTGCATTTATTATATATAAATAAGTTACCAAAACTCTATACATAAGTAAAAATGATGCTTTTATAAATTTTCTTGAATAACTGTTCTTGATAAACTTGATGATAAGAACTGTTTTGTAATTTTAACTAGTTCAACAATGTCACATTTAAACAAATCATGAATCTGCAAAGTCATGAAATCATTCGAAATCTTCACGAGCCTTCGTTCAGTACGCATTTATAGAGACTCAATGGAGCTCAGTTATTCAAAATCGACTTGTATTTATAGTCACGCGTTCAGTAGAGTTGTGAGCATACTCTTAAGTCCGTATCAGACTACGCATTGGAGATTGAAGATTGCGAATTGGAGATTAGAATTCGACCAATCAGATAATCTTAATCTTCATTCTCTTCGTTCTGATTAGTCGAATTCTAATCTCCAATTCGCAATCTTCAATCTCCAATGCGTAATCTGATACGGGCTTTAACGTGAGACGGAAATCCAAATAGGGACAATATAAGAAGAAGAAGAAGAAGAAGATGCGGGCTTTAGCATTGAGCGCGGGACTTACGTAAGTCCGTCGGTCTGGAGGAATCCCGAGCCACATGCGAATCCGTATCCGTGCGGTCCCCACTTCTTCCCGTAACAGGTCTTGCAGTAAACATCCCGGTCCGGGCCGTCGCAGGCGATGATCGAGTCCAGGGTCTTGGTGCAGTCGTGACACTTGAAACATTTTCGGTGCCATTCGCGACCCTTGGCGAGCACCTGCTCGGCGGCGAAGACGACGCCACCACAACGGGGACAGCCTTTGCCTGGCGGGGCCTGGATCGCCGCGGTATCGATTACAGTGGTGCGAGGAGCCGCATCGCTGCATCGCAAAGGGTCACTCGCATTATCGCTGGTCGTTCTCGTTCTCGGCGACTGGACCGATCGTTAAGCCGTAGGGATTACGAAAAAGCGATTGATTCATCCGATCATCTCCTAAGTAAACTTGATTTGAAGTCCACGCTGGGAAAACGGGAAACTTTAGGTTTTCCTCGATTTCAATTTTAATTTTAACTTGTCTCGCTTTTCCTATCTCTACAGCTTGTCCGTGATATCACAAAGGAACTGCATGCGAATGATAAGGTGATTGATCGTTAGCAATCGCTTGGCAAGGCACATAGAAGAGGTGTTGGAGTTGCCCAATGTTTGTGACTTTTAATGAATCTTTTATTAAAGAATGCAAAAAATGGCACAATCGTAAAGAGTCATTAAAATCACAATGAAAATTCCAAAAATATTTTATATAATGAAAATGAAAAAATGAATACAACAATTATTAATGATACGTAAAACAGACAGTGCTTCAGACATTCTATTATTTTTAAATGTATATGTTGATCGCATATATATTTAAAAATAGTAAATATCAAACCGAAACAAGTTCTAATAAAAATTACGATATAACATCTATATTCCAAAAACAGAATAGCAATATTCTGTTAATCATAAAAGCTTCTATTAATCATGAAAAGGTAATCATTTGAAATTTCTCGAGTTTTCTTCAATGGCCGTAACACGCGATTACGAAATTTTCATTTGACATAAGTAAATTATACACCACATATCTGACTTTCTATTTAGTTTGGGGGAAAAGATGAGAGATGGATCGACTTACATACGATACATATGATGCATGATTGCTAATATGATATCTAATCGCAGAGGGTATTAGTAATAACAAATCGGATTCTACATGAATTTCAGGTTTCGATCGTTATAAGTACATGCACACAACCGTACAGACCGTTGTGATAACAGGAATGTCGAATGTATGTGGAAGAATCTCTGGCAACTATGAAGCGTGAGTATTCCGCTAATACAAAACGAGTTATGATCGCTACTGAGAAATGACACTCGATATTCCGATACGATCAACCGATTCGTGATACCAGGGTGAGTAATAGCGCAAAGCGTTAAGGCGTCGGTCTATATATATGTATATATATATATGTGCATATTATATATATACACGAACACACACAGGCGCACGCATGTACACAGTGTTTTGGAGAAGGTGCGTGCCAGCGGCAATTTTCCTATACTCTTCGAGAAAGTCGAGGCCGATTTTTTCTCAAAAAAGATACGACTCTCAAAGATTCATATATTATCTCTTTGATTTAAATCTTTGTTAATTTAAAGTAACTTCGTAATACGAGAAAGTAATGAAAGGAGATTTCCTTTATGTAAATTGCATGTATATATCTTTGGAAGTATAATCATGTTTGCAGAAATATAATTACATTTGAATATCTAAAGAGGCAGAGGTTGCATAAATACTGATGTATTGAAATATTAATTTGAAATTTTTATTTCTCATTTCCTTAATTTGTGAGATTCGATCAAAGTTAATATGAAAAATTTCTCAAAATTTGAAAAATTTATTATCCAACAAAAAATAGTACTGCGATAAGTTTTTATCGTTTTTTAAGTTTTAAGCTCTGATTAATATTGTACTTTGCTTTTAAATATTTCTTATTCTCGTATATGAAGAATTCCTCGAAACAAGAATAATCAACATTACTCTGTCAGAAATATTGAAAGAAATCGCTGTATATACAGGGTGTCCCATGACTCGAGGTCCATACATTAAAGGCGTGTTATTGAAGTTATTTAGAGTTGAAATTGTTTAATAAACATATGTCCGTAAATGCTTCCTAACAGAACTACAACCATTGAAAGTTGAATATTTGAAAAAGGCAAGAAAAAGGACATTTAATTTAACTTGTTTATTTACAAATGTATTGCAAATTCTGTTTAAAATTATCTCCTGCAGATTCAATACAAAGTCTTGCCCTGCGTAAAAGTGATCTAAAAGTTTGCCATGCCAGGAGAATTTCTTATTAATTAATAAGACAATTATTAATAAACATATTAATATGCAATAAGACAAGAATTAATAAAACAATATCAGACTGACAGAAAATGTTTCAAATATTCACATCAACTTTCAATGGTTGTAGTTCTGTTAGGAAGCATTTACGGACATATGTTTATTAAACAATTTCAACTCTAAATGACTTCAATAACACGCCCTTAATGTATGGATCTCGAGTCATGGGACACCCTGTGTATAAATCTGGAAAATTCATTCTTTTAATTTTAAATGTTGTAAATGCTCACAAAATAGTACAAATTGTTCTCGTTCTAGCACAACATGCAAAAGCTAAGAAATAGGCACAATGAATTTTTTGCTAAGAAAAAATCGACGCAGATCACTTGAAGATAAAGCTGTCGCTACTCGCTCCTCTTTCTCCGAGCACCCTGTTTACGCGCGCAAAATAATCGTCATAACTAAGGGGGCGCGTACCCCTCGTCCTCAATATCGCACTGCAGCCCGATCCACATAATCCCGGCGTGGCCGACACCCCGCGGACCGAATTTCTTCGGATAGCAAGCTGTTAAGCAGACAAGCGCATCATATATAGTGAAAGTGTAGAAGCCGAGGCGGGATTTCTCTCTCTCGCGTGCTTCCCATCTCAGTCCCGACTCTGAAAACCCACCCATTGGCGTAGCAGTCACTCTGCAGGGCGCCGCCACCCTGGCCGTAGCCATAACCCTTCGGTCCGAACCTCTTTCCGTAGCATACTGTAGACAATATCGATTAAAGGTTTCATGTCGCCTAACGTTATCTCGTGATGATGGTCAGCGACAAAGACACAATCGTACAGATACGCTAATGCAATCTTTCATTTTTTTTCAGACTGCTCTGTGTGATCATACTATTTTATCTTTCGTATTAGATACATAATTCAGTGCAAAATATTAAAAAATTAATAATATTTTAATTGACATATACTGATAGGAGATTTTAAAATTTCCAGATATTTTTTCAGTAATAGACAATAGATTTAGTAGAATTCTACGTATTTTAGATTCATAATGCGTTAATGTTAATTTAATATTACTAGAGAAATATTCTTTTCAACTTGTATGTCTCTTTTTAACGACATTTAAAGACTTAACGCCAATGTCTTTAAGATGCAAAGGCTGAAAATAAAATTCTATTTTTCAACAGCCTTTAATTCTCCTAGTCTCAAAATCTAATGCTCGATGTTTTTGTAAATATTCATATATTATTCAACGGCTCATGCGCGGAAAATATCTGTATATGTATATATATTATAAATTATAAATTAAATTAATTCTGTATCGAATTTCGCATATCTTGTACGTTACGTCTTCATGCGCGCGATCGTACCGTGTCCTCACCTTTGCAATAAATGTCCTTGTCAGGACCTTCGCAGCAGTTGACGGAGTCTAATCTTTTCGAGCAGTTGGCACACTTAAAGCATTCCCTGTGCCATTGCTGCACGAAACACAAAGGATGGGTTAGTCACTGAAAGTTCCAAGGAGAGGTAAAAGTACTATTGTACAATACTGTTTTCTTGTACAATTGTTCAGGAGCGCAGACATTAAAAGCTCCTTGTAGCCCGCCAAGATTCATTTCAAAATTTATGGCAGTAGCAACAAATAATGCTACTGTAAATATTTATTCTTATTTAAACTATTTTAATATTTATATCGATTCAATTACTCTTACGCTGTTCTTACAGGCCGGCTTATTGAAAACGTATCATTTTTTTTTTTTTTCAGAAAAAGCATTTTTGTAATAGTTTTAAGTAAAAATAAAAATAATGAATTTTTCCCATGATAGAAAAGACACATTAATATTGATGCAACTAAGTTTATAAAACATTTCAAATTTACTACAAAATACTGCGAATTCTTTAAACAATTAAAAGATGAAAAATTAATATTTGTTTTCTGATCCTATTTCTCCGTTATTTCTTAATAATATTTTAATATCTTTATAATAATTCTTAAAGTTTAATTAATGAAATTTTATTTATCACATTTATTTATAGTTTGGCTAATTTAAGATTTTTTAAATTTTAATCTTTGATTTTAAAACTTTTAAATAATACTTAATATATATATATATATACTAAATATTAAAACTTAATACTAAAATTAACACAGTATTTTCACTAACAATATTTTCCGTTATTTGATCTCTAGTATTTATGGTTTCCTGTAGTAGAACGATAATTCTGGAACACGGCGGTCTAGCAATCTAAATTCGCTCGGAACAAATAAACAGATATTCGCGCGCCTAGATAACAAAGATGTTGGGAAAAAGGAATGAAAGAGTAATCGATAATCATGGTCCTTCTCCTGTAATACTTTGCAGCCCTTGTACGTTCGGGGGCTGTTTCCTGGCGGCGCGGAGAAAGAGTTTACAAACTAATTTTAGTAGGTAATAATAACAAGAATGAACAAGTCAGAGCGGAAACGGAGAATGTAGACAGATAGATAAATACGCTCAGGAGATAATAATTGTTCAACGTTTCAGAACACAGGACTGTCAGTACGGATATCTGTACAACAAATCGAGAAAAAATCAAGGAGCCATAAAGGGGATTGCAGATTCTTTAGATGGAAGATACCTCGACAGTATATCTCGCGGTCGGGACCATCGCAATGAAGCGTCGAGTCCAGAGTGCGGCGACACAGTTTGCATTTGAAGCACAGTTTATGGTAAGCCTAATCATAAGAACGAGGATTGACCAAAACGGCGGTCTATTGGAATCCGACGAGACGCTTATCGGTACTGTTCTTGGTGCCGCGACGAATCGTCGAATATCCTATTTCAATTTCCAAATTTCGTTAGATAGAGAGTGCCTTCAAGGTAGTACTTTTTTAAATAATGCAACCCAGCATATCGAAGAGAGTACATTTCGAATTAAAGAGTACATTCGCGTTGATGTAATCTAAGATTAAACAATTTTCACAGTAACATCTCATCACAAATTTCCACAAAGAGACAATATAATTCTTCGTTCAAAGAGAAGCGAGCAAGAATTGCGTAATCGCAGGAATTCTTGCGCAAAGAAGCGATCTCAACGATACGCCGATGAGTCATGGGCGACGAGAAAGATGGATTGCCATCGCCGTTTTCGCGCGCGGATTATCGCTGGACCAGATTGTCGGCCAGCAATTAGCCTCCATTTCTCTGGTTCCGAGCGACGCTCCTTCTGGTAGCGAGCCATTTTATCGCCGCGTACCGGGCCGGCTAAGATTGGCCGGCCAGTTGGTGCGTCGCCAAAATAGTTCTCTGACGAAACCACCGAGAAAGTTTCTGGGCTAGCACCCTCAGTCCAGAGCGAGCCCTCCTCCTTCCATACCCCCCATTCCCCTCTCCCGTCGCTATTTTTTTCCTCACATTGTTATGAAATGGAGATTGGATAAGATTACGGGGACGAGTGACGCGGCCCATTACCACGCGCCGCGTGCCGAATTTAGACGCGCGGCAGAAGCCGCGATACGCGGCCGCGCCGCATTACCGCAGCTGTTTTGTAACCGGCGGCGCATTTTTACCGTGGCGCGGTTCCGTCCAGATTTTCCGAAATACGCGTGAGTAAGCGCGACGAAGAGGACGCCGATTGCGTCAATCTGTCTGTCGTCGCGTCAGCGACCGATTTTATTGCTTCACGTGCTAAATCGCGCTGCAATCCCGCGAGCCGCCCTCGCCCGTCGAAATATCCGCGATTCGGATTCGAGGCTGGCCCACCCACAGGTATCGCAGCGCGCACCTAGAATAAGGCCGCAATCCGAGAAATATATGAAGGGCTATTTTCGACTATCATCTGCCAATCTAAAAGCAGATACAAGATCAGTTGAGAAATCAGTTGATGAACAATTAAAAATTATATTCTCGCGTTTTAGTTTCTGAATGAAAAGTTGTAGTTGTGAGCCTAATTAGCTGGAATATTTATGTTCTATAGCTAATTCACACAGTATCCCGAAACTTGCACGCTTTCTATGAATTATCTCCATAAGTAAAAGATTAATAGTCTACTCAATGTATCCGAAAGATTAATGGAAGAACTCTATATACTTAGTTAACGATTGACTGATGTATGTCGACTCTTCTTCAACCTCGAAAATGCGCGAGCGAACGATCAGTCGAAGCACCAAGGTGACGCAAGACTTTTATCGTTATGCATTTAACGCTAAATACGGTCATGTAATTAATGTTCACGTTATTAATGTTCGAACAGTTAAACTTTGATACTAATAGAATTTCTAAATTGATTATTCGCCAGTGTTTCTATTCTTGTCGCATTTAGTGTTAAATGCGCGCCACGTACGATTTTCTATCGAATAGACTTACCCTTCCTCGGGCCAACATCTGCTCGGCGGCATAAACGTACCCTCCGCAGCGAGGACATCCCTCTCCTTCAGGTGCCTTGGCGATAGCCCGCGGCTCGAGAATGGCGTTCGAACCCCGCGAAAATTCACCCCTAAAAATTTTATTCATATTAAAATCCATCAATCAATAAAATTTACGTAATATTATCGTAAGGTTTAAAGGTAAAACGAATTATCTCATTTGATCACTTTTAATACATATTTGTATTTTTATGATACAAATAGGTACATCTTACAGGGCTAATAGGAATGATATCCACCAAGGTTAATCCGTTTTATCTTTAAATATCACAATTCGATATTCGAATTTAAGCATCGAACGTGGAAGCCACTAAATACACAAACACACAGGTAAAGGAATGGGCAAACAGTGAAATTGATGGTTCACACGTAAAATATATAATAATAATTATATATGATAATTATAAAACAGAAGCATAATAACTATAACAATTGGAATAATTAATTAGAATTCAATACCTGAGCAAGGTTTTGATAACTTAATCCACATTTTTTAAATAATACGAAATATTTAAGGAATTCAAATCTGCAAATCTAAAATAAGTTTTTAAGTGATCTAAATGTATTATAGAGGTATATAATAGATCAAGGAGAAGTTAAAACTAAAAAGAAACTGAAGCTATACATAAAAGATATTTACAGTATGTACAAATAACAAAAATATTTTTGCTACTAAAGCAAAAATATAATTATCAAATACTTATAATTACCAGATCAATTTATAAGAACATTAGAATCTATATCTTGTTAACGCGAATAAAATACTATGCATGGAATTATGAAAATTTATGATGTATGTCCATAAATAATTTAAGGAAATTGTTCATATTGTGATCCGTCAATTCCACGTCTGAACACTACTAGTGTACACTCTACAGAAACAAATAGTGCTATCAAGATTCAAGACATCCCACTCCGACGAATATCAAAATTCTTCGAATAATCGGATGCAACTGTACAAGAAGGAAACAATTTTAGGATACTCAATATCAAATGTTGCTCAAATTAATATCATCAGATCACAAATAATAGAAGAGTTAAGTACACGGGTAAAATATCTATGTGAACAAAATGCTTATTTTCCACCACTTGATAATTGATCCTTACAAAAGTACTATGAATAACTAGCAGCATTACATTTGTTCAGTCAGCCTTTCGAAAAACCAACATTTTTTAGTTCTATGTAATATGTAGAGTATACCAAGTATATCGCGTAGTATACTAAATGTAAGGACTTCAAACTTATCTAAACTTTCCAAACTCTAAAATGTATTGCAACAAAATCTTATATAAAGTTTTCGTTCCAATTTTGCATCAATAGTTAATGCCTTCTTGCATTATATCCGATTTTCGTTGGAGACATCGAAGAAACCTACGTCGGATTTGATAAGGCCAGGAGATAAACGTAAATACATCAAATGGTATGGGTTAGCTTGTTAGGTAAGTGTTAGTTAACGTGTTAGCGTAATTTTTCCCCTTCGCAACCACGGTACGTGGCTTCCGCCGAGCCCCGAGAGAGGAGAGCCGAGAAGCAAACCGTACGGCATAGTTGTACCAACGAATCATATATATGTCAAAATAAAAAGGGAGAGATAGACGGAGAGAGAGAGAGAGAAAAGAGGAGACAGGGAAGAGGGGAATATAGAAGTGCCGCCATGTCGGGTACAGTGTGGAGAGCCTGTGCGTGCGAACGCACGCATCCGTACCGTGAGGTGGAATATCATCGACATAGTGAGGTGACACCGATCATGTTGTCTTCCTCGTAGCGCGACAATTGCGCCGCTGAGATGGGTTTTATATTACAGTATAGTGGGCATATGTATATACAGCGTGAACACGTGAGCGGTGCAGATGCACATGCACTTATCACGATTGATTGTTGGATTCGTTCAGACAGTCCAAAAGCGAAGTGGACACAGTGTGCTTGATCATTATATGCCAAACTTAATAAAAGAGAAGTGTATATGTTAAGAAATCTTGAGTGTGCTCAAGTAAAGTGTTAAAGTAGTTGATTCTTGAGGTATGATGAGTAGTAATAGGATAGGTGGCTCACACTTTCTTTTATTTAAAGTTCTTTGACCGATTTGCACGTATCTGATTGAACATCTTCTCCCTGCTTAAATTTAAATAAATAAATAATTAATAATTAATTCATGAAAATGAAATAATTTCTTTTCAAGAATTTATAATTTTTAACTTATAGTATACATTATATATATATATATAATTTTAAAATATTTACTAAGGAATATTTCTTTCCATATAAAGTTCAATGAAATGGCAGACAGGGAATCTGAGACATCCTATTCAGACACGGAGCACGACAAGTGCATTTGCACCGGACTGTGAACGCGCTGTATCTTACAAAGCTAAGAACATAGCCGGCAGGCTGTGAAGGTTCATCTCAATGGCATTATCATCGCTACTTCGCAACATTGTCGTTGTCGAGAACGGTGTTGATCGCCGTTACCTCATTATATCGACATAGACGCGAATACACTAACACGCACGCGGGCACGCACGCACGTACACGCACGCACGCGCCAGCACCCACGCAATAGTTAAGGTGTTAGCGAGATTATAGGATTAGAAGTGGTGCGAGAGAGGCCATGCAGGAGAGCTACGTGTATATAAGCTACAAAAAAGAAAAAGAAGCTGCTCGTCACGCGGCGAAAAAGAAAAAAAAGAGGAGATAGCGAGAAAGAGAGAGAGAGAGAAAGAAAGAGACAGCGAGATAAGAGAAAGAGAGAGAGAGACAGAGGCGCAATTTGACTCGATGCTCACCATTCTCGTACTCGGTATTTTCTCTTTATCACGCAGCTCGTACTATGTGATAAAGTAACAACGGTATATTGTTCAATGGTTGCCTCCGGTTGGCTCGTGCTCGGCGGGGCTGGCGGGGGCGGGGTGTGTCGTGTGTTTCTTTTCTCTTATTTTCGTTTTCGTATATGTATATATACATATTTTTCTCATTTTTGTAAGCTTCGTCCCCTTTCTTGGCAAAAGGGCCTGAAGAGAGGAAGACGAAGGGCCGAGGATGCGGGTTTCGTACGCAAAGGCTCGATGTCACAGAAACGGAGAAGAAACGTGCAGCGACGTGCACGTTTCAACAGTCTACTTCCGTGGATTCATAGAGTCGCGTATCGTTCAGTTCCGATCAAAATCACAATCATATGTCGAAAGCGATATAATCTCAGCAAATTCGCATTTCAATGCTACGGATACTATGCGAAAATAATAATTTTTATATTTATTCGCGATAATGGGGCCAATGACTTTCCATATCCATAGCATTCAAATCTTAACTCATCGAATTTATATCAGTTTCAATATCTGATTAGAGAATTCAAAGTGGACTAATTTACATTAAGGATTTCGCAATTTTGACCGGGCTCAACTGTATGACTCCATTCTACGTCTTTGAAAGATACACTTGTTATGCACGTCACTCGTACATTGATCTGTCTACACACTGAAAGATAATGGGGAAACGTGTGTTATATTCGTTAATGAAAGACACCGCTTGGTTGTTTTGTTTCCAGTTTTATCTTTCTCTTTTTTCCATTTTTAATGGCACTTATTACAGATGGTACAAATGATCCTACAAACTAGCGTATATATTCGCATAGAAGAAAAATAAACATAGAAGAAGAAGAAAGAAAAGAGAAAGAGAGAGAACAATTCAATCGATTGGATGTGACGATGTCGGCCGGTCACACCAGGAGACAATAAGGAACGGATCCGAAAAGAGGATTAAATGTGGACTTGACTAAATTGAATGTCGTTCACGATGATGCACGACAATAATACGAGAAGTAAGGTCAGGTAAGGACGGATCTTTCGAAGAGGATAGAGAAACATATGGTGATATGGTCGCCTACGGTGATGACATACTCCAAAGGTGGGAATAGAACAGTCTGGTCCTAAGGGACCGTCTAGATTCAGCTATCGGGACACAAAGGACCGTCTAGATCTAGTTTTACGAGGGAGAAAAACAAAAACCGAGGCGGACGAGATTCTCTCTTCGTCATGCATCGGGAATTTAGGAGGAAGGAACGGGAAAAACGTAGAAAAACGAGGTTCACTCTGTCGAACACGCTGTACACGTATACATAAACGCGTGTTCTCCGGCATCCTGGAGTTTGCGCAGGTAGCGGTTTCTTCCGAGTTGCTGGAGGCGCGATTGACCAAGAGAAGAATCATGCTGATGGATCATGGGCGTTCACGACGGTTGGTCGGTCGATAATTTTCAGTTTCGCGCACGTGGAGGATGTCTTTACGTGGAGAGGGTAGAACAACAGAGATGCTCCCGATGTGGGACCACGTTGGTAGTATGCTACTCAGGAATAAGGGAAAAAGAAGGTGTCGGGGTCGAAGTTGTGCGACTGCAGATGCACTCACTCGTCCTTCGCTTGAAGATGCTCGCCTTGGTCCATGGACAGGCAGCCAGCTCCGCCACCGAAGCCGTAGCCCTTAGGGCCGAACTTGCGAGCGTGGCAGACTTTGCAAAACAGCTCGCCCTCGTGCTCGGAGCAGTTTGTCGAGTCGAGCAGTTTGCCGCAAAGACCTGCAACACACGGTCGTTGTCCGTCGTTGGAGATTACGGTGCTTCCCTGCTGGATGTACTCAAGTGTCGAGGTGCATAAAGTACCGGTTATCATAAACTGTATTGCCCTATCTCGGGATATATACTTGAATAATGTTTGACTTATTTTAATTCAGCAATTTTTTAAGTGTATATCTCCAGTAAGCACACTTTTTAATATTCTCACTGTATTTTATTATCAAAGAATAGCGCGTAAAGTACAAATATTTCTCTAAATGTACCTCATCGAAGTGCCATTACTTGCCATAGACATAAAAAGATATGCAATATATTTTCAAAAATATTACATATATTTTTACACATACATATCATACATAAAAAAGGTAATATTTTATTGAAACGTGAAATATTCAAAAGTGTTTGTAATATTACTGCAAAATATGTATATTCACTTATAATTCATTTTTCAAAATTTACTCCTTTTTGGAAGTAACTACTATGTACGCATTTTTTCAAAACACGGCAATATTCAACAATGAGATTATTATGAATAATTCACATCGGTCATTGCACCCAAAATCATTACCGGACAGTCGACAATTGATTTTTAGCCAACTTGCAGATTACAATCGCGACGGATTATCCGAGTACAAAATTTATTTTAAACCAACCTAAAAATAGGAAACTCGATAATACCTTCCGTAATGGTATTATTTGATTACGCCATTCTTACAGAACACATAAAAAAGCATATCATTAAATTCAGATAAAAAGAAAAGTTTCAAACAAATTAAAAAAAGCAGAAGTATATAAAAATTAAAGGATTTCACGACTCTTATATTAATATATTTTTTATCACAGATAAAATCGAGCGTCTCAAAAAATCATATTTTAACTTATTGAAATGTCTAATTATTCAAATAACGATTACCTAACAATGCGTCGTTTTAATTTATATTGCTTTTATTATAAGAAACTATAATTGTCAGAAAGATTGTTATATAAATTAAAAGTTCTCAACAGATAAACTCATAAAAATGTATACTTGTATTAAAATTGCATAATAAATTTTGCTTTCTACACAGAATTACACATATATATTATTAAATTGCAAATTTTGTGTATGTATTGTATACTTTTTTTCTTTCTATTTTTAAGTTACAAAATAACACCGATTCTTTTGTTAATTTCAAAGTATTAATTTGTCATATTTATGTGAATAAGAGAATACTTGTTTGCATTCTCTCTATTTTCAAATCACGTAATTATGTTTGTTTACTCACCGCACTTGAAGCACATTTTGTGCCATTTCAGTCCACCGGCAACCCGCTCTTCTGCAGCGTAAACGGATTTGCCACATTTAGGGCATTTTGGATGTTCCACGGGCTTGAAAGGCATTTTTATACTGAAAAGGAAACTCCGTTATGTATTTTATTCCACCGAACAAAATCATTCGTCGTCATGTCAAGTCAAGAAATTATTGTAGTATCGATTATTAATTTTTATTGTTGCATATCTGAAATGTTGGCATAATCTTATAATAATTATTTCATAACGCTAATACAATTAAAATTATTAGCGTCTTTAGCTATCTAAATACGTTGGAAATAACTTTTATTCTTTTTAAAAGAAATCTCGTGGTAGAATTAGGGTACAAAAGCAGCACAATTTAATCGCGGATATTTTCTCAAAAAATTCCTAGTTTCGAAATCCAAAATTCGCAAGATCGGAATTAAATTCGACATCTTTATTAATATCAAGAGGAATCATCGCCGGTACGGTAACCCATTTCGGTTACCTAATCGGCTTACGAGGACGTAAACAATCCGCGTTTCCGTCTGACTCGTCGGCAACCAGTTCTATTTTTGTGGCCAGCTTAAACCGCGCGCACGGTTGGGCAAATGGAGGGACGTGTAGAAAGGGGAATAAAAGTATATCACGCTCGATACTAGAGCATTGATTGATCTACGGCAGCAAACATATAAATAAAAACATTTATCTTTCGATTTTATATAGAGGAAATTTTTATAGTAGCATAATTTGGGTATTTAAAAATTGCGAATTATATTTGAAACACTGATAGAGCGCAACACTAGAAACTAAATAAAAGAAAAGAGTTTTGCAATTGTTCAAAGCCCAGATTTTAATCTGATTTATAAGTAGTAAAAGAATAAAAAGGATTTTGGCGAATTAAAATGCCGAGATTACATAAATGATGAGACGTTAATCTTGGATTTTTAAGTAGTATTGTCACTTTTCCGATAATAATTATCGACATATAAATTAAAAAATCGTATTCTGGATTTCATTGCATTTCAGATTCTTTAAATGATGTTGCATAAAAGAACAGAAGAATTTATTTCTATATATGTAAAGGTTAAATGAAACGGATGATAACTCCGAATTACCCTGTATGATTATAAGAAAATGGTATTGTATATGATTATATCATTACAAATATTTATTATTTAGCTATCAAAATATTGATGATTTCTATAGAAATGCGATATAAAAAATCTTTAATTATTTAAAATAGGTGTTTGCGTCCACCGTGTAAACTGTTGCTGAAAAACCACAGAAGTAAACAGCGATTGTGATTGACACGCTTGTTGCAACGAGATAGTGATGGTATCTGGCACGAACATTAATGGAGGTGCGTAATAGCGTTTGGCAGTGCTAGTTAATCGTATATCTGTAGCAATAATATTTCGTTTTAATAGTATGCAACAGTAATAGTAATAGTAATAGTAATAATAAGCAAAGGTAACAATATAGTGTATTTGGCACAATGTCGTATAGATATGTCGTAATAACATTCAAAAATAATAAATACAGCGATAATAGTAGAAATAAGAGATGTAAGGATAAATCAATTATTTTAAATTTATTATTATTGCAATAGTGTTGCGGTAACAACAAGAGATGTATACTTTTCTACGCATTATTGCAAAAATTTAATTTTTATTGTTAGATTGTAAAAGGTATACGGATCTTATTTTATATATAATAATGATAACCGCCTATGTGTGTAATAATGTTTAGCGACTGTTGTGAATGTGCTATGTTATGTACTACTAATAATGGTGGAAAAATAGTAGAGCTGTACTACTTTTTTATTTAAGCATAAAATTTACTTCATATCAAATACCTTCTAATATTATCCTCATTTTTTGACTACACATTTGCAACGTTATTTTATATATGTATATAAATATAGGAGAAGATAGCATAAGACGTGGATTCTCTAAGCGAGAAAAACTATATCACTTGCACTATTTGGAATAAGTGGTTGATATTTTACATGACAAAACTTTAGAATATTTATTACAAAATTAGAATATTAAATTTCCAAAATGTATTAAAATTTAATTTTTATTAAATTTTTTTTGTAAAACTTAATTTTGGTCATATGTTATACCTACGAGAACGGATCAAAAATATAAAAGACTACATATTTAATTGGTCTATTTTACCCCTTTTTTATCGATCTTTTAACCCCGGAACAACTTTAAGATTACTTTATTTTAATTTGTATTAAAGTTTTTACTTATTATGTTAGATGCAATTTAATATAAAATATTACCTTTAGATATCCATATAATCAAGAATTTAAATATATTATTGTTTGCAAATTTAATCATTTAAAATACACTATTAGAAAATTAAATCACAAAAAATTTGTAACAATTTTTTAGAAAGATTATTAATAAATAACTCAAGATAGGCTCAAGATATTATAATGCAACTTTTGGGTAATTGAGAAACATTAAAAGGAAGTTAATTTCATATTTATTCAAAAACAATATCATCTATTAAGAGATGTAGCAACTGGACCACGGTTGATCTTACTTCGTTTTGCTCTATATATATTTGGTGATCATTAAAACAAATTTGTCAAATCTTGTTTAATTTAAAGCTAATTAAACAACACAGAATATAAGCCGTTAGTAAAATATATTTCAGTACTATTTTTATTATAAATTCTTTGCTATTACTGTCATTAATTTTTTTTAATATTTAATAATATTCTATTTTTAATCAAATATCTCAGTAAGTTTTCATTCTTCTTGAATATTTAATTCTAATTCATGTCTATACCGAACATATATCCTGTAGCGATTAGCACGTTTTAGCTGCACAAACGCGCTCCGTTACCACTGACAGTAGTATCCGGTAACGATATGACGCGCCAGTAGTATAGCGGCCGTATTAGAGGCAGTAGTAACAGGCAGCACCGCGCGGCACAAGGAGAAAGAAAGAGAGAGAGAGAGAGAGAGAAAGAGAACGCGGGCGATTCTATATCCGTGCAGACGCGTGCAGGCAAATTCGCGAAGCCGTATTAGGGAAGGCGCTAGGTTCTCCACGATAGCGGTCTCCTCGTTTTACCCCTACCGTTCAATCGCACGCATATTCGTGGATGGAATGCGCGGTAACCCAACGCGTATCCTGCCACGCCGATAGGGTTGCAAAGTGACCCTACGCGTCGACATGTTATGTTACGGAAAAATAAAAAACTAAGATCAATATTAACTCAAACTTTATAAGATTTATGTATATATTAAACATCCTTCGATATTTTTGCGTATAATTTGCATATTATAAGTATAATTGTAATAATGTTATATGATATATATTGTAATAATGTTATTATAATGTTGTATTAACCACGCTAATATTTATATATTTAGGTTTGGTATTATATTGATAACAATTTAAAACGTCGAAATTTAAAAAAATCATTGTTACAGTATTATTTAGATACAGCATTATACAGTACTGTCATCAAAATTTCCAAAATATTAAAAAATTGAATTTTATATATATTATTTATATTATTAATGTTATAAAATTACAAATTAATGAACTATATAAGCTTTGCTTTTAAGAGTTTCAAACACCGATGTAAAATTTGTTTAATAAGTCATGAAAGCATTGGAAAACATGCGCAATATGCCGATCAGCGCTATAATTAAAATGGAAATATAATAATGATACGAAACTGCCAAGAATGAGCAATAGTAGCGATGTGGTAAGTGTTGGCACTATCAAACGTGTGAATCATCGACTTGATAATTATCATAAACTCTTGTATTACAAAACATTTAAAATTTATATTTGTAGCAAAGAAGATAATATTTACTTCATAAGACGGAAAAATATTTTATTTCTTCTTTTTCAAATTCCGAGAAATTTTCTGAAACAATTTGTGCTATACATTTATTTAATATATTGTTAATAAGTCTATAAGATGTGTAAAATGCAGTATAAATCTTGTATGCCTTACATATTTTAATTTCACATTCTTACAGTTCTGTTAATTAATTCTTTAAGAAATTCTTATTTGATTAAAACATTGAATACACAATTTATACAGTAATTTCCATTTAAATTTAATAATTTTTATATATACATTTATCAATTAATTGTTTGAAAGGAGATTGCAATTTCAATAATATAATTTATTACAGTCAGAATAAATAATTTCTCCCGATAAAAAATAGTTTAATTTAGCTTTTGTGAATACCTGAAAATATATTACAGCATTGTATTGCAAGCTAGTTTGCTAAATCATATTCAGATAACATAATCAAATGGATAGATCCTAAAATTATATCATGTTAAAAAAATATTAGCGTCCTGATGATTTATACGATACATAATTATAACTTTTGATATATATATATAATAAAGCATTTTAGACGAAACATGATATCTCATGTTACATCACGACTCGAATGAAGGAATCAAAATATTATTACAATACACGAGAAAATCTCCATCCTCTTATGCCTGCATATTAGCTTATCTTGGAGTATTAGCTTGTTAAGTAATATCGTTCGAATTAACTGTTGAAATTGTAGAAGAAATTAAGTTTCTTCTTCATTCCTAACAGATTAACGACATCTCTAACGTATTCTTAAACATCGCTAATTCTCTCTTATCGCATTAATATAAATATTTAAATAATAGTCTTTTAATATATTCGTTGGAAGATCCATGTTCTTACCTAGACTCGTATTTTGCAATTAGCTATCAGCTTACAAGTAACGTTATAATAATTTTAGAAAATAACATCGTGACTATTTGATTAATCACATTCGCTTCACATGGTAATGATATCTTGTTCGTTGAATTTATTTGATAACTGTTAGTTTGATTAGCACAGTCAGCCAACAAGAGACTGTTTCAATAACTAATAATAGCGGGAAAAATGCGTGCATATTTTTAAAATTAACGAGGTTGGTAACTTGAATACACGTGATAATAATAACTTTTATGGTTGTGACATGCACTTTATTTCATGCAAAATTTATTTAAACGTTATTAAATATCACAAATTTTCTTACGATCTATTCGAAAGTTTTAATGAAATGTTTATATATTTTATTTATGTTTTAATTGTCTGTGTTTTTTTAGATACAAGAAATTTCGCCAGTATTATAAATTTAATTAACTAGAATTGTTAAATTTGTTCAATTGGAATTTATCTACTATGTATTTATAAAAGTACAAGCTTCAATTTTTACATATGAAATTTGATATTTCTACTATTTTTATTCTTCATCTTCTCTAACGTCTTACGACCGGCGAACAAATCGGCGGGCAGCTTGGTTTGTCAATTTTATTAATATCTCGTATGTCTAATTATAACGTAATACAGAATCTATGTTCAGTGATCGTGGCTCTATTTTAATCTCTGCAGGAGATTAGATAGGACATTAGATTTTCCGGCATGCCGTATCCATCTTAGACAGCGCAGACATCTTTTGCCCTGTCCATCTATGTGGCCTGCTGCCAATTACCGTTAAATCTTGTTAACTATATATCTTCGTCTATATTATTAAATAAAGCTACAAGATGTTCTACTTCAATTTCGGAATCGGCTTTCGACGGAATTGTCAAAATTCTCCAACATATAAAAATATATCCTAATCAAAATCTCGACTTGAATGAATTTATTCAATCGTATGTACCCGAAATTTTTTCTTTATTCATTTCTTTTACGTTTTTCTGCTTTTAATAGGTTGAAAGATGCGCAAATTACTAATTTGAAATAAAACTATACTATAAAGAGTAGCAGCAACTTTCTAAAATTCAAAGTTGGTTAAAATCCAGATTGTTTGATAAGTTATCAATTTTATTAGGAGAGACAGTCTAGTTGGCTGCATGGGTAAATTGGCAAATTTACTGTATTTTATTAATAATTAATAATGATTTCATAAGGGTAAACCACTAAATAGTTGCATAAATAGAAATAGATCAAGATTTTACAAACTATATACTTGGCAAATTCATAATACTTAGTATTGTTTATTAAAGATCGTCACTTAATTGCAAACTGATCTTTATAAAAAATTTCGGAAATTATCAACGATATGACAATTCACCCAAGTAGCTGACCTGATGTATGCGCTCAAAGACCTCGATGAATATCTTTCATGGCACTATATGAGTCTCAGTACTTCAGAAGGAGATGCACGAGGAAAACAGACAAATCACGAGGCTGAGGTAAATCACGCTTGCAATGATTCTACATGCACTTCTTCGAACAATACAAATAGCGATGTTTGTATATTGGCGTCGGTATATTCGGCATCGATCGATTTGGCTAAGAAGAGTATCGTCATCGATAGTAGTACAGAAGTATCTGATAGTAGTAGCAGTAGTAGTGTAGTACGTATCCCCCACACTGTTATCTCTCGGTACTCACCACTAATCGATCGTAGTCGCGCGAGAAAAAGAAAGAAACAGACAGATAGTCGAAGAAAGAGAGAGAAAGGAGAATTCGAGTAAGTGGATTACAAAACACCGAGCACTCTACACCGCACTAATACTGGATTCGAATGACTGTGCTCGCGTCGGGAGCGTCCTAGTCATAGCCCCCCCAGGCTTTGCACACGGCACGTGTGCATTGGGAACGTCAATGCTGTTGATGATGCTGCGCCGCCGGTGGCGGTGACGGTGAACGCCAAAGGGCAGCGAGGATTCTTCGCTGAAGAGTAAGATTCAGGCCTTTGGGTCGAAACATGCCCCCCCCCCCCCAATAATCTTCACAGGTTTGTCGCACATTTCAAAGTTTGATGATTTTCCAGAATGAAACGATCAATTTAATTCTCAACTATAATCCACCAAATTTTGATATCTCTTTATTATTTGTGAATCTATATATCCTTATATTTAGTTCATTATTTACAATAAAATTTGTGAATTTGTATATCCTTATATTTAGTTCATTATTTACAATAAAAATATGATATTTATAGAAATGTATTTGTCTAATTTTTGACCAAATGTATTTGTTTAATTTTTAAACTTTACATGCTTATATCTTTATATATCATTTTTATCAACTTATATCATGCGGATGAAGACTAACAATAAGTATAGTCGAAATATACATTTTTTTTTTCTAAATTATTAGAGAATAAATTATTCCTTAATACTTCTTTTATCATCCTGATTTGCTTGTCTTTAGCTGTTAACCTTCTCATATTGCTTTAATTTTTCATTTTCCAATAGCAGTTGATTCAATTTTCCTTTCTTTAATTACTATCTGCATATTATTTTATTACATATCATACATTTTGTGTTGATATTTAATAAAATCTTTATTTGTATAAATTTCGTATATCTAATATATTTAGGAATACTTATATTGTCGGATATACAATGTGTAAACTTCTCAACTATTATTGTATATCATAACTAGTTTATAGATTATCCAAATTTGAAGACTGTCTTGATTAAAACATTAATGACGATATTATCTGCAATGTATATTCATTTAATGACTATACTAATTTAATGACTGCCAAATATAAAATTAAAAAATGATAATATTATCAAAAATCGAAATCCATTATTTATTTTGCATGATAAGAGATTAACATCTCTTCATGCTTTCTTTCAGAAATCCATTATTTTTGAAAATAGTAAAGCCTGATCTACAATGTGCTCTTTGCTTCTTGTTTCTTTAGAAATGAACCAATTGCAGTTGATTTTAAGAAGAATAATCGAACAGGATTGGATTAATTTCTAAGAAACAGGAAACAAAGAGCACATTGTAGATCAGGCTTAAAAGATTGATGAAACATAAGGAAGAAAACATAAATAAGCAAATATTTAGGTATATATTTCCGAAAATAAATATATTATTACCGCTTTTTCAAAACATCAAATTAACCAAATATTAACTTTTTATTTTGAAAAGAAAATATTCCATACTTATTTAGATATAAAACATTTATTCGCGCATTTTTAAGTGTTATTGGAATGACATTAGTTACTGCAAAAATAAATATTACAGAGTTGATAAAAAAATTGGAATACATAAATAGCACGACAAATTATAATATATTTCAGTAGCTGGCCACAGAACTCTCAACATACCGAACATGACCTGTCTGCAAAAAGAAGCAACAGAAATGCCTCGCAGTCTAGTGGGTGACACTTACGTGTACCATAGATTAGTAGTACGTTATATTTATCCGCAACAATAGTAAAAGTGAATCATTTTTGCGATATTATTATCCTCATTTGGATAAAATCAATTCGATACAAATAGTTTAATTAATCAAAGGTTTACTCTAACGCATATTAGGTAAGTAAATAAAAATATATATTTATGACAATATTGAATTACGAATTAATATAAAAGAATCAAAATCCTCTTTGTTTAGCTATTCTTTCCTAGAATCAAAAACATATTAGGGTAAACATTATAAGAAATTTCAATATTTCGCATTTATTAATTTCTCGAACTAAAATTCTCAATATTAAAATCTTTAAGTTAGATTTTTTTCTTTATAATCGATGTACGCAATATCGGCAAAGAGAGAGAGGCTATACAAATGAAAGATATATAGTGTATAGTTTTTAAAATAAGATATCTCATATACAGGATGTACCGTAAAGACCGGATCAACGCTTAAGGGTAGATTCCTGAGATCATTTTAAGACGAAAATCCTAATACTAAAAAGTCGAGGCTATAAAAGTTTTTGAATTATAAGCATTTATAGCTAGCGAATCAGACCGCCTAAAGTTCGCGCGCTGAGATGTGGTACAACGCAAAGTGCGAAAGGCGACAACTGATTGTCGCCCCTCTTGTTAATATCAGTATAAAGATTACTTATGCAAAGATAAGATTGCTTTTATTGATTATTTCTGATATTATAGCCTCGAATTTTTAGTATTAGAATTTTTGTCTTAAAATGATCTCAGGAATCTACCCTTAATCCGGTCTTTACGGTACACCCTGTATGTATTTGTGCATTAAGAAAGCTATGTCTACAAAAGTACACATTTGGACATTACAAGGTCCACTTTGGAAAACGTAAATCTCCGCAGACTCATGACGGAAAATTCCGCCCCCGAGAAGAATTACGGTCGTAGCGGAAAGTAAAAATACATCGAAGACGGTAGACGCGAAGAATTCCGAAGGGTACCCACAGTTAGTGAAACATAGCAAAAATATGCAAAGCTGTCATTTGAACGGCTCCCACATGCTTGATTTTTCTATGAATATCCCCGACTTTATAAATATAATTTTAGCAAGTGTTAATCTATACCAATGATTGAATTTCACGAAATATAATGGACAATCATTGGAGATGTCGCAAAGTTTTCGTGCAGAAGGCGGTAAAACGGTATTTCGTTAAATTTTATTAATTTATATTATACATGGAAAAAAATAGTCAAGTTACAGTTTGCTAATGTAAATTTAATATTTCTAACTAAGCAGATTTGATAGTGTAGCAAAGGAAATATGCTCATAACTGCTTTCAGACATATTTTCTTTGCTACTCTGTCAAATTTGCTTAGTTATAAATGTTAAATTAACGTTAGCAAGCTATAACTTGGCTGTATCAACTAATTTATATTTTTCCGTGTACTAAACAGAATTTAACTTCCTATTATACTATTATATTGTATATACTCTTATCATACCATATTTTTTTGCATTTTCTATTACGAAATAATTTCTTTTTTCTTAATTTTTTTCGAGTTATTTACTACGTTAGATTGTACTGCATGGTCGATATATATATATATATATATATATATATATATATATATATATAGTATTTATTTTAAATCTTTCTATCAAGAATTCTTACTATAAAGAATGATATTGCTATATATAGAGAGAGTTAATCAAAATAATTGATGCATGTTTAAAATTTGATTCAACAATTATCGCACAGTGATAAATCGCGGGTATTTTTCGTAATCTACGTGCTCAGGAATTTTCAACCGGTCTACAATTCGGCTAACGGGTGTTTTCCGCGTTCCCGAGCATCCTCGTTCGGCCGCGGGATTCCTCATTTCGACGAAAGTGGTCGAGAGTGTGAGCGAGAGTGGTAGTGCGCGAGGAGATCGCGATCTCTCGCCTTTTCGTAACGAGGTACCGTGGTGAACACCGTGGTAAGGAGCCGTACGGCCACACACTCATCGTCTAATAATAATATCTTACTCAAATTTCTATTTTTAGGGAGATATACGTGTGCGCACACGTGCCTTTATGTAAAAGGCCCAAGTATATGGTTACGCACGCCTACGTGCGGGCTGCGCTTACGGTTATGAAGACGACGACGTCTCGAATTATTATTGCATACCGGCGGAATGTAATGTCTGTCGTGGATCTAACAATGTAACTGTCAGATGAATAACAGAGCGGCACCATTAAGAATTTACATGATATAATAAAGTTTTAATTCTTAGAAATAATATAAAATATTTATGTTAAATATACTTAATTGCAATTTCAAACTGCGTATAAGATAAGTAGATATGTCATTAACTATTGCATTGATACAATAATTTTTTATAGCATGTTACGTAGATCACGTATATACATAGATATTGCTGCCAGGTCACTATTTTGACAAGTATAAATAATATAAAAATTGAAGAAAGCATTATATAAGAGAAAAGATATTTTCGACCGTTACCGTGTCCATAGCAGACTAAATTATAATACGCGATAAATATAACATATATGATTCGGCGTGAGTATAATGCCGCTACTACGTTTATATATATATATATATATATATATATATATTCACAAAATAACATGTTATCTATAAGTTGTAAACTTGAAACTATATCACATACGAGTTCTTTAATAAGAAAATTGTTTATCTTGAATATTGGCGAGAAAATTTCTAACAAAAATTTTAGAAACTAAACAACAAAATATATGTACCGACTTTGTATTATTATTTTATATTTATAATTTTTGGATTGTTTACGTAATTATTTTTCGTAAGTGTATAGTGTATCTTTATAAAAATTTATAAAATATTATGCAAGCAAATGTATATTATCTTCATTTTCCAGGGCTGCGTTCGGAAACATTACCCGAGGTATCTCAAGTGTTATTTTATTCTTGTTTAGCATTCGGTGAACAACAAAGATAAAATGCTACATAGGGGCACTCGGGTGATGTTTCCGAACGCAGCCCTAAAGAGTATTAAGGGAGATAAACACTGTAACGGCCGAAAAAAAGGTCTTTTTTGCGAATTTTTTGTGACGCCCATAAAGCAGATAGATAAATAAATGTTTTTGCATTGAATTAGTCATCTTTTGAACTGTTGAAAAATATTTTTTTATTTGATGAAATACATTTTTATTTTAGTATAAAATGTATCTGTAGTAGGTTCTGCAAACTCCATCGGCCCTGCACCTGGAGTGCTTAAAAGTCATCTGAAATAAAAGAACCCAAGATTTTCTTAAAGTATATGAATGTAGTTTCAGTTAAGCGTACGGATTTTTTTTTACGATTGAAATTGAAAAAAAGAAAAAAACGGTACTTTTTTGGACGATTTTAGAACCTTTTTTTAAACATGCGCCATTTTGCAAAAAATGTAAATAAAAAAAATTCCGTACGCTTAACTGAAACTACATTCATATAAAGTATATTTAAAATTAGTCGACAATTCACATACATTCATATACTTTAAGAAAATCTTGGGTTTTTTTTATTTCAGATGACTTTTAAGCACTCCAGGTGCAGGGCCGATGGAGCTTGCGCGGCGTGCAGAGTCTACTACAGATACATTTTATACTAAAATAAAAATGTATTTTATCAAATGAAAAAATATTTTTTAACAGTTTAAAAGATGACTAGTTCAATGCAAAATCATTTATTTATCTACCTGCTTTATGGACGTCACAAAAAATTCGCAAAAAAGACTTTTTTTTTACCGTCACAGTGTTTATTTCCCTTAAAGCCTATATTTTTTCATTTAATGTTAAATGTTCTATGCATCTAAATATTTGAATTATACAAGTTTTGTAGAAAGAAGCTAAACAGGAAAAAAGGTTGTATTGTATATATGTGTGTATATGTTATCGTAAATGCCCGAAATCCGTCGTTTCGTGTTCTTATACTAGTAAAAACCCAAAAAATATATATATACTTTTGAGAACGCGAAATGACGGATTTCGGGTATTTACGGTAACATATATATAGATACATATACCATCTCTAGGTATGTCTAGTATATATTTGCAAATTCACAGATAAACGTATTTTTCTTTTCAAAATTTGTAATTTCAACATTTAAATATTATAGAACATTTAACATTAAAAATAAAAAATAAAAAAGTTATGAGAGAAAGAAAGGAGGGAGAGAGAAAGAGAGAGGAGAGGGAGGGAGAGAGGGAGGGTGAGAATGATCTTGACATTTTATTATAAAGATTTATGTTGCAGAATTAAGAATACGAAAAATTTTCTTTTAAAATTTTATACAATATTTCAAGTTGTGCTATACGTAAAGCTGATCACAATTCTAAAATTAAAAAAAAAACAAGAATAGAATGTAAATTTAGTTACAAATTTATTTATTGCCTTAATAAGTAATTTATTTATTCCACTTTTTTGTTTACATACGCAGTGTACATCTATAAAACATTAGGAGTATGATCTCACATTTCTTTCTCCTCCAGCGCTCTTGAAGCGTTGCGTTAAACCGTTCCTGTTATCCCGCTAACTCGAATTTACTCGCCTAGCAGGCGGTGCTCGTTATTCGCTAAGCTTGACAAGTTTACGCGCCGCGGACTATTTGTTCGCGAAAGTAAACTGCAGCATGTCTGCTACGAAGTACGCGGACCTTCCGACGCGGTAGCAGCGACGAAGGTGGCCGCGGCTTCCGGTATATTCTCAATCTAGCACACCGGCGATCCGGTAATACGTCCGCGCGCACGGTAAGGCCGTTTCAGCTTTTTACATAAAAGCCGCGCACGCGTTTATGGGCCTGAAAATAGAAATTTGAGCAAGATATTATTATTAGACGATGAGTGTTCTTGCGGTTCTCAAATCGGTCCGCCCGTTTGTTACCGAGGAGCTGTCGGAGGACGGTCACCCATACTTCACATCCTCCTTCACCCATCTTTCTCCTTTAATATAAAACCGTTTTTTTTTGTGGAAATATTCACGTTTTCATTACGCGTTGTTTTCTCGCAAGAATCTTGTCTCTCTTATTTAACGAACTTTTTAAGCTTTTGATTTTTTTCTTTATACATATCTTTATATTTATCTCAATATATATACAATTTATTATACATCTGTGTCATTCATGTACACACAACTAGATATAATTATTTATGAACTATCATGTGCATTCCATATTTGTTACATTTAAGCAAGTCTTAAAATTTGATTAATAATAATATACAACGTGTTGCCTAAATTTTAATAATGATCTTGCTCAAATGAAACAAAAATCCTAAGTCAAAAATATCGAGCCTACAATATTTTTTGAGTATTTTTAAAATATCTTTTAAATGAGAAGCGTTTGAAGTTGACGAGTCAAGTAGTTGTTCGCGCGCTCAGGCACATCGCACAATGAGGTACCTTTATGCGCACTGTTATAATATTAAACTAAAATTACATATACAATAGTGCTGAAATCTTCTATTGATTGAATCATATTTAAATGAAAATAATTAATATTACTATTGTATACATAGAGATAATAATATTCGTGAAAATATTACAGAATGTTGAATGTAATACGTAATGAACTATCAAAACTTTTACGAAATGTCTCTCATATAGTCAATTTCTCTTGTATCCCATACAGCACAGAAATTGCAGCAACGTCGCAGTAACATTGCAGCAACATTTCGGCAATATTGTTATGTTGCTGCAATGTTACTGCGACATTGCTGCAATTTCTGTGCTGTATGGGATGTTTTGCTCAATGTCAATACCCCTACAGCACGAAATATTGCTACAACATTGCAGGAATATTATTTTGTAAGATTGAAATATTTCTATATGTCCGCAAAATATTTCTGAAATCTTGTAACAATATTTC
>NJRQ01000771.1:2722-13418 GCA_003063805.1 Aphaenogaster ashmeadi
GAAATCGCCGGTGTTCGGTTGCCTCGAACCAAGCAGATATTAATTATGACGTAATTAATTATGACACGTCACTTTGCTCCATATGCTTTGCTCTAACCTGCTTTGATATCAAGCTATTGCATACAGAGGAAAAAAAATGGCGGCTTTTCGATATATCGCAATATATTGCACCTATCGATTACCTATGGGTGCTTTCCATTTAGTGACACAAGTCGACACAAGTGTCATTCTGTCTTTGTTACTCTCTTGAATGTCAAGAAAGATAGAACGACGTTTGTGTCGACTTGTGCCGACTTGTGTCACTAAATGGAAAGCACCCTATGTCGCTTCTCTCTTTATATAGAACTCTAAAGCCGGGTCTACAATGAGTCGTTAGTCGTAAGTCGTAAGCAAATTGACCAACCACAGTCGATTATTTCAAGAATATTGGACTGTGGTTGGTCAATTTGCTTACGACTTAGGCCCAGTTCCACAACCTATTTTAACCAGAGTTTAACTCGTTATAGACCAATCCTGATTAGGTTTAACGAGTTAAACTTCGGTTAAAGCAAGTTGTGGAACCGGGCCTTACGACTAACGACTCATTGTAGACTCGGCTTAAGCTCTGATTGGTCAAATTCCAATCCAATCCCAATCCATAATCTGATACGTTAAGTTCGTCCGCATTGCAAAGGCTGCGTTCCATTTGGCGCTTACAGCGCTCATGGAATCATTTCATCCTTGTTGTTTATCAAATGTTAAACAAGGACAAATGATGCTCGCGAGCGCTGTAAGCGCAAAATGGAACGCAGCCAAAGTCGACCGCTCCGGGACTACCAATCGCGGGCCTGGAAACGGGGGCCACCATGTTGCGTTTACGTGCACGGTGCACGATTGGCTCGTTCCTCCGCGCATTTTTACGCGCGAGTCCGTCCGGACGCGAGTACCGTTTCTTTTTCTTTTTTCCCTTTCGCGCAGCAGGATCCTCGCGGAACGGATCTTATCCGCAATCGATATTTTTTACTCGGCCTTCGCCAGAGTCGTTTGCCTCGTGGCGCCGGTTCGGCCTTCAGTTCCCTCGAATGAGCATCGTCCCGTGGCCGGGTACCGGCGCGCCGCCGGGCTCTCGATAATCGCGTCGCCTCGTTTCGAACGAATCGACCCTTCGTTTCGAAGTCAACGGCGTCGCGTTACTTCTCCCAGTCCCATTCTGCGAATGGACGCGCGGCATCGTTCGATACGTGACGTGTCTGCAACGCCTCGTCCCGTTGAAGCCTAAGCTGTCCACGGCGTCAAATCGACGACCGACCAGCAGGTAGGGGAAACATGGCGACGCGAGCGGAGCTTTCGTGACCTAACCTAAACGTCACCCGCGTACGAGCTGTTGATATTGCTCCGTTCACGTATCTGTGATACTGAGGACTCCCAGCTCATTTAGCTCGTTTTTATCATTGTTATTAGAAGAGGGATTCCGAGAATTCGTGTACTGTATCATATTCGTGTTCTTTTTAATAAAAGATATAAGAAAATAATATAATAAGAATGTAGTAAAAGTGAATATTCAGCTTGTAGCTAATTATATCGTCAGATCTCTACTTTAAGCGATGTAAAGAAATGCCTTGTTATAAACATAAAGCTGCGAGTATTTTGTTATTAAAGTTTTTGTGTATTTCTAGATATCCAAGAGCCGAACCAGAAGTGATAATGGAGTCCAAGGATGACCCGGCATCTTTGGATGATGTTGGTGTTGTGTCTCAACCAGAAACTATGAGCAACTCCGAAACTAAAGATAATACTGAAACTAAAGATAATACCGAAAGCTGTATGGAAGAAGTTTTAAAAGTTTCAGAAGTTTCAAAAGCTTCAGAAGTTTCAGAAGCTTCAGAAGTTTCAAAAGCTTCAGAAGTTTCAGAAGCTTTAGAAGTTTCAGAAGCTTCAGAAGTTTCAAAAGCTTTAGAAGTTTCAAAAGCTTCAGAAGTTTCAGAAGAAAATAAGGAATCTGATCAACCACAGTTAGATAAAAATATTACAGTGGTGCACGATGAAACAGATAAAGAAGAAACTGCAATAGCCTGTGAAAAAGACTCGACTATATTAAATGTAGAAGAGAGTGATTCTACTGTATGTTTGGAAACTACTGAGAAAGACAATAATGCAGAAGTTGAAATAGCATTATCTGAGAATAACAGTGAAACTGTAACGACTGAAGAAAGTAACACTGTTGTTGAAAGTTCTTGCGAAGAAAACGTATCGGTTCATGTAGATGCAGAAACATCAGAGCTAGATATATCCAATTTAACCGAAAAGTGCGACACAGAACATTCGTTGACCCTTGAAGAAGGTTCCTCATGCAAAGTTACAGATGATACTATAAATGACTGTGCGAAATCTACTAATGATAATGTTACAGACGAGTCCGAAATGTTATCTAAAGAAAAAACAAAAGATTGTGATGTCCCAGATGAATCAAGTGATAATGCAGATGACGTGCAAATATCACAGGGAGAAGCTGCGTCGTTGAAAAAAATAGAATCGGAATCCTCGGATAGTAATTTAGATAATCCTGAGAAAGATCTATCCGAAAAGAACGTTGAGCCCGAAAATACAGAATTTATACAATTATCTCATGACAAACAGGACGATTCGCAACTGGAAGGCCAGTCTATGGACGCAGAGGATCCGTTTGGCGGTGACAATCTTACGTCTGAAAATGTGGAACAGGCGGAAACCGACAGCCTGGCTGAGAACGAGCTCAGTTTTAAAAAGTTATATGAGCAAGGCGATAATTTGCAGGATGCGGTAAATGCTAGAAATAATGATTGTAATGAAAAGCTTACTGTCGATTCCACATTAAACGATTCGAAGGATGCCGACGTCGATAAAGTCGTGGACAATATTGCTGAAACATCAAGTAATGTACAAACTACTATCGATTCTCTCGAAAATACCTCAATGGACACTGATCTTCCGGATACCAACACGTCAGAAACAGGAGCGGAAAATATAGCTACGAAATCACCCGATGAACAAGATGAGCAGGCCAAAAAGAATATCGAAGAAATTACACCAATAGAAGCAGATGAGGAGCAGACCGATGTATTACCAGGACAAGATGACGAATTATGTATTATCCCAGACAGCATGAAAGTAATAATACCAAATAAATCAGGTAAAACAATAGACGACGATCAAAGCGAATCTGCGCTTGCCAAAGACTCTACATGCGAGGAAACAACACAGAAATGTAGCAAATCTAATTCCGAGCTTGAGAAAGATACCTTACAAGATAAATCCAAATTAGTAACTACAGAAAATGAAAATAAAGCAGAAAATACCATAAAGCAGAAAACGACCGTTCAAGATAAAGATGAGCCAGTAACAGAAAAGATAATCTCAGCAACGGATGTTATTAATATTGATGATGAGTCAAAAAATTCAGAAGTAGAAGAGATTAGCAATAAAGAGATATGTAAGCAGTGTGGTGAAGAAAGAGCATGCAAAATTCGGGTGAAAATTGACACAGAAAGTTATCTTGTATGCTCAAAAACGTGTAAAGCATTGTTTAAAGCAGCTAATAATAAAGGAATCGATATACCAAGCAAAGGAGCCAATTCTAAACAAGAAAAGCGTTGTGCGACTTGTTTATTAATTATAGAAGTAAATGACGAACGAAATCTTTCCTGGGAAACAATGGAATTTTGTAACGAGGAATGTTTGGGAAAGTTCCAAAGAAAGTACGGAAGTTTCTGTAAGAATTGTAATGGTGCAGTTCAAGCTGTGAGTTTAGGGAAATACTGCGTGAGATTTGGATGCGACGTAAGACAGTTCTGTTGTTCAACATGTTTAGAAGAATTCAAAAAGGGTTTAAAAGTGTGCAGTTATTGTCAAAAAGATATAAGTTTTAGCACAGACGGTTTCCTTGCACCAGTCGGTGAGAAAGGACAGTTTAAAGACTTTTGTACCCAAGATTGTATGGAAAAATATTCGAAATTGAACTCTACGGACCCACCCGCTACAGAGAAAAAGCCATGCAGTGTCTGTGAGGAGGTAAAACGATTTTTCTGGTTCTTATTCTCTGTGTTAAATGTATTTAAATGTATTATGAATAATTTTCATATGTAATGTAATTTTCTTTCTTATAGGAAAAGCTTGTACATTGCGAAGTTCAAATATACAATAGCACTCCAGTAGCTATATGCAGTGAACCTTGTTTTGCTGCATTTAAGTTTGTGAAACAGGTCAAACCTGAGCAATGCTCTACCTGCAAGAAATTTTTTGAATTACCGAATAAGCAACATTTTATTGTATTTTATGAGAATGAGCCCCATACGTTTTGTAACAAGACGTGCTTAAATATATTTATCATAACGAATAGGAAAATAGTTCCGTGTAACTGGTGCAAAGTAAAAAAATATAATTTCGATATGATTAAGAAGGAATTAAAAACGGGACAAACCCTAATGATGTGCAGTTTAAATTGCTTGACGCTATATCAGGTATGGTATTTTGTTACTTAGAATAATATATAACAACATGTAGAAGGTACCAATTCTTTATATCTTTTATAGGTTTCCATTAATGCAGTATCTGCAAAACGAATTAACTGTGATTTCTGTAAGGAGTATTCCTTAGCGCATTATCACCTTACAATGTCAGATGCGACGATACGTAATTTTTGTTCGTACAATTGTGTCATGAATTTTCAAGCGCAATACACTAAATCTCCTATAACTATACCATCGAGCGACGATCCCGTGCCTACAGGCTTGCCCAAAAGGACCACGTTACCACAGAGAAGTACGAATCAGACCGTTTCCAATGAGATATCAAGTAAAAAAACTATGCCGGTTATTTCCTCGGTAACGAGTCTAGCTGCAATAGGGAATGGACAAGCGAGTCCGACGTCGCAGCAAAGCAGTATGGTGATGCCTGCGAACGCGAGTAAAACGACGCAGATGGTCTACAAGCAACAGGTTATTACCAGACCGCCTAGTCCAGCGAAGGTACACAACAAGTCGACTCAGTGCAAGCCTATAGTACATACGAAAGGGGTTTCTGTGCGTCCTCATCCTTGCACAAAGTGGACGCAGACAACGGAAAAAGTTCAACAGGTGGTTGTACCCATACCGGTGCCAATTTACGTTCCGTTTCCAATGCATATGTATAGCATGCCTTTCCCAGTTCCGATGCCTTTCCCACTGCCCATTCCCGTTCCACTGTTTATACCTACTACGAGGAACAGTGCTAAGGGAATTATGAAAGATATCAAGAAAATACAAGAGAAGATACCGGCCGATCCGTACGAAGCTGAACTCCTTATGATGGCCGAGATGGTAGCTACCGAAAAGAAGGCCAACGACAGCGATTCGGACTCAGTAGACGATAGGTAAGCAAATTAATATTGTTTACAAATCGTTTAAATGCACAAGTATCTACAATATTTAATAGTAATATGATGCCTTACATATTTCTGTGCAGAATAAATAAATTTAAAATATAAAAAAATGCAGCAATATTTCATTCAAATTAATATTAAACTGACGATTTTATGACAAAGATACAAAATTTATTTCTTCTGTGTATCATACAGATCATATTTATTTATTTCTTAAAGATTTTATTTCTATTTATCTCACGCACCAAAAGCATATATTTTTGTTTAGGGAAGATGACACAGCTGATCAAGACAATTTACGTAGTGATGGTTTCAGTCCGGAAGCGGTTGATTCCAGTAACACATTCGGAGAAGACATGTTGCAAATGGCATTAAAAATGGCCACGGGAGAATTAGACGAGCCAGCAGTTGATTTGGAAGCTGCCTTGACACCGAACACGATTACAGCTACGCAGGCACCGCCGCAGCCAGAGAACACTTTAGACAATGATGGTATGTAACATTAAAATTGAATTAATGTAATTACATATGTATACGCATTAATAACTATCATTTAATAAATTATAAGACGACACAACTGGCAAGTAACATAATCTATTTATTACGACGTTTCGACCATACGGATTGTGGTCCTTTTCAAGTTTTAAAAAATTACATCAAATCTGCAAATTAAATAGGTAATTTAAATAATTTTGTAGACTTGTCGTTCATTCTGTACCTATTTAATTTGCAGATTTGATGTAATTTTTTAAAACTTGAAAAGGTCACAATCCATATGGTCGAAACGTCGTAATAAATAGATTATGTTACTTGCCAGTTGTGTCGTCTTATAATTTATTAAATGTTAATTATTCACTGGCGATTTACAAAATAATTTTTTGATTAATAACTATGTTTATTATCATTGTGTTAAAATTGAAATCATTCCTAACAACTCATACGCTTTTCAGTGCAATCGGAACGACTAATAGCTGCCTCTAGAGGAAGGAAACGTGTGATGCCATACAAACCGCGATCAACACCAACCAAACGAATGAGACGCGTCTCTGGTACAAATGACATGCCATTAATGCCACCACCGGAGTCACAGCCACCTCCACAACCGCGCATTATGGAGCCGATGGAAAAACCCGATGCTAATATGGCGTTAAAATATACATTTGGTGTGAATGCGTGGAGGCAGTGGGTTCGTAACTTCCGTTTAAATATATGATAACATAGTGAGACGGGGAAACATTTACAATGAATAATTTTAAAAATATACAGGTAGTAGGGAAGAATGCCGAATTAGAAAAACAAATTACACCAATGAGGAAGATAAAGTTGTTCAAAACAGATCTCTTACAACTTACTGCGGACGAGTTAAATTATTCTCTATGTCTTTTTGTGAAGGAAGTAAAAAAGCCGAATGGTGCGGAGTATGCTCCCGATACAATATATTATCTTTGCCTAGGTAAATCAATTTTTGCGTGATATGAAAGTCAGCGACAACTGAATCAGATATTTCTTTCGTAAATCTTCGTTTTATCCCTAAATATTTTTTTCATGAATTTGTTTTAGGAATACAGCAGTATCTGTTTGAAAATAACAGGATCGATAATATATTCACGGATTCGTACTACGAGAAATTTACCGATTGCCTAAACGAGGTAGCGAAAAAGTTCTCCGTGCTGTACAACGAGGCACGTAAGTATGTCTTATCATCCGTTGCGATTGTGAATTTTATTCTTACCATTTTGTCTTTTCGAACGCCATGTCGCCTGTTTTACAGAATACATCGTGACCAGAGTGGAGGAGGAGCACTTATGGGAATGCAAACAATTGGGTGCCCATTCTCCACACGTTCTGTTAAGCACGCTTATGTTTTTTAATACGAAACATTTTAACCTTGTGGTAAGTCTACCAAAATCAACTAATAAAAGTCATTATCGTAATATTTTATTGCAGTACTAATAAATATATTTTATAAATGCTTGTCGATATCTCTCTTAGACAGTGGAGGAACACATGCAACTTTCCTTTTCTCATATTATGAAGCATTGGAAGCGCAATCCAGCAGCTCAACCCACGGCAGTGGCGGGAAAAGTTCCTGGCTCAAGAAACGTCCTTCTGAGATTTTATCCGCCGCAATCAGCTCTTGGTTGGTTATAATATATTCATACGTTGTATACCATAAAAATTTTACAGTGTCAATGCTAATTTATTGGTACAAATTAATTTAATTATTGCTTTTTTAAAGAAGCTAATTCAAGAAAAAAGAAGGTATATGAACAACAAGAAAATGAAGAGAATCCATTGAGATGCCCTGTTAAATTATACGAATTTTATTTGTCGAAATGGTATGTATGCATATTATGATTAAACAAACAATGAAACATTAAATTTAGGCTGCGGTCAATTTGGTGCTACAAATGCTTTGAAGCATTTTTTGATTGGTCAATTAATAGAATTCTTTATTCTGATTGGTCAATTGAACGCTTCGAAATATTTGTAGCATCAAGTTGACCGCAGCCTTAATTTATTGCGTCAAATTTTATGGCATGTACTACAGATCTTGCACTTGAAATATTTCAGCCCTGAAAGTGTTAAGACGCGAAATGATGTCTTCTATCTATTGCCAGAACGCAGTTGCGTACCAGACAGTCCTGTATGGTACTCAACATCGCCCCTTGCGAAGGAACAGCTCATCAAAATGTTATATCGTATTAAAATGGTTAAAGAAATCAATGTAGCTTTACTAACGAGTTAATTTCACCTATTACAATGATCTCTTATATTGTTAAGCAAGTCAGTAAAGAAAAGCAAAAGAAAGATTTATCTATTTTAACACTTTGACTGTCATCCGAAAATTAGAGCTTAACTTCGGACTTTACAATATATTTCGACAATTCTGTGTATTTAACTGTAAAAGTGTGTAATGAAATCTCTTAGATATTTTTCTTTAATGTCCATTTCTACCAATATAGATTAACTTTAATCTCGGTTTAACTTACTCTTTATCTTTTTCTAGTTCTAAGAATTAAAAAAAGAAAGAGTAAATTAAAGTGAGATTAAAGTTAACCTATATTGGTAGAAATGGACATAAGTACAACTCGATGTTTTCTATTAACCCTAGGTTACTACTCATGGCTCTGGGAGACCCAGGAGCAGAAAGATAATTTTTCCATCTATATAAAATTTTCCTTTGCTTTAATCCTTTATAACTTTTTACCTATTTATGGTACCAAAACAAAACTTATGTAGTTCGCTTAAGCAGAGTTTGACGTTTCATTTTAAAAAAAGGAGGAAAGAAATATTAATGTTTGCTTGAGATATAAATGGATAAAGTTGCTCCAGGTCTCCCAGACAAAAAAAAGGATAGTAACCTAGGATTAACAATGTTCAACATGTACCCTTACAGGTATAAATTAATTTTGTTCTTAACATACATATCTGTGTATGATGAGATGTTTTCGCCCATTAAAATATGCAAAGTGTTAAAATAATGCAAAAAAGTGGTTACAACAAAAATGGGACGATGCCGTACAGAAATATAGGATTAAACAAGTTTTCCAGTTTCTATTGTATATTTTTCACTTCCCAATAAAAAGAAACTTATTAATAATTAAAAAGTTTCTGAAATTATAAAAAATAATACATATTATTTAAGCTTTATCTCTATAGGTATAAGGAAAAATATGGAAGAAATCAAGTTATCATTTGTTGTTCTTATGTTTAATTCTATATATATCTTTGTTAAAAAGAATTCAATACTTGTGAAATCAAAATTCGATAATTGTGATTTTTTTCTCTGATTATAATTGTATGATATGAAGCGGACATCATTACAGAGATACAAAATTGTAACAAGAAACAAATATATTTATTTATTTCGTTCTGTTTCCTTATGAATTAAAAAATGTACATAATTGAAACTTCACCCAGTTTTCTTTGGACGTGAGAAAGCGCGCTTATGTTTTTGCCTACGTCTAGTAATTTCCATTTCGTGTAATTTTGTGTACACTTCATTAAATATTTCATTTTGATCCTCCTTGGGAATAGTTTCACTAAATAAGAAGATATAAATTAGAACGAATGCTCTCTTTTAAAAATGTGAAGTACTACAAAAAGATTTTTTGCTTTCTTACCGGTATTTTTTCATTAGATCATACTTTTCCCAAGGCTTTGCTGCAGCCTTGGCTTTTCTAATGCGTTTCTCATTAAGTACAAACTCTGTTACACCTTTTAACTCTTGACGCTCCCATTTTTCTAACCATGGATGAGGATTGAGCTTTACTTTGATCTCGTTTACAGGTACTGGTGCACCTTCTGGCAAATATTCTGGTTCCATGTCGAAAGGAAAGGTACTATACTCTGGCAATGCGTCTCGCAGGTATCGTAGATGTGTATCCAATCTTTTCTCAAGCCTAAATATTTGTTGCAAATAGCGTCAAAAGAAAGATTTCAAAGCAATTTATGTAAAACAATAATTGTATTTACCTGAGACATTCTATTTTCTGTATTGCAGGATCATACAACTCGTAAAGCACTTCAAGTCCTTGATTATCAACCACGTTTCTTAGTAGACATGTGGATCTCAATCCATTTCCTCCTCTCTCGATACATATGCCAACAAACTTGTTGACTTTTCCAGGAGCGTGTGGCTCAGAATAAGTTATAGCTAATATGGAACCGACATAAAACTCAGGTATCCCTATGTGCGTGCGTCTTGCCAGCATATCCATACGCTCCAACCTTTCCCGGAGTGTGTTACGATACTTGGGATCTGGATCTGGTAGAAATTCTGGATAAATGAATCGATACCTATCTGAAATCACTTTCTTCTTCTCAACGTTTTGTTTTGGCATTTCATTGTTATTTTGCGGTTCTTGTACCGAATCTTGGGCCACCGTGGAGGAATTTCCTCTGACTGCATGGCCTGAAAGATTTTTTTATATAATCTCAATAATTAAAAACTTCATATACATAATAATGATAAAGTCGTGCTCTGATATCATCATTTATAAACAACCGAATAAGAATAATAAGAGTAATGTTAATTTAACATAACCTACGTAGTACTTTCGCTGCTCGTAATCCACCGTAACCGTGACGAGAGAAAATTCTCGAAATTACAACCATTGTTTTAATTTTCTATTATTACTCTACTTATATTGCGTTCATTTACACGTCAAACATATATAAATCTTCCTTTTTTAAAAAAAAGGGTTATCTTTCGTAAAGTGCCGAATTTAATTCTGTATTAGCAAAGCGCACAGAATTCAGTTGCTGGATTCACACTGCATCCGACGTCCGACGTACGACGTCCGATATCCAATAGGA
>NJRQ01000771.1:23242-74097 GCA_003063805.1 Aphaenogaster ashmeadi
TATATATATATAAACATGTGCCATTTCGTTGTCTATAGATTGCGTTCGATAAGACTGTAAGACATAGCCCCCGCTATGGATCGTTGGCCCGCCGTATCCGTGACCGTGCTGCTTTCGTCGCGCATCGAATTCGCGGCTGCGAGAACGTCGCGTTGAAAACCGCCGTCGCCGCTGTAGGAGGAAGAGGAGGAGGAGAAGGTGGTGGTGGAGAAGAAGGAGGAGGAGGAAGAAGAAGAAGAAGAAGACGACGTCGAGGTGGAGGAGGAAGAGGGCAATAGCAGAGAACAAGAGGGGAGTTCGCGACAGAATCGGAGGGAACTTGCGAGGAGGAGGCTCTCTCGTTCGGAGGACGGCGCTCGCTGCGTACGATCTCCGCGTAACGCGCTTTTCTGCCCGCGAAAGCGCGCGCGAGGCAGGGGCGGGAGAGAGGATCGCGGACAAAGAGGACGAGAGAGACGGACGGCGAGAGCGGCTTTATCATGTTGTACGTGGAAGTGGTGGCATCGCGGGATCGCGGGTCGCGGCGGTAGTCGCATCGTTGTCTTCGTCGGCGACGCGTAATGCAGCGGCGGGAGGGGCGAACATAGGGAGGAAGGAAGGACGCGCGAACGGGTTATACGCGTGTAACTCGGCCTCTCGTGCCGGACGAGAGTGGAGCGAGAGAGTGCGCGCGTGAAAAAGAGGGAAAGAGAGGAGGAGTGCGACCGAGGTGGGCCTCGTAGTGCGCGGGTTAGAAAACCCCGTTCAGAGAGGATGGACCCGTGTCTGTCTCGCGGTACGACACGTCGATCCGCGAGCGAACGCGAGGAATGCGGTGGTGGCCACGCTAGGACGGCGACGACGACGCGCTGGGCCCGAGTAACATGGAAGTGGAATCGCGAGGAAGCCGAGTTGTCGCGCCAGTTGTCGTGCTAGTGCCCGGTCCCGCTGCTCCATCGTCCGCGACATAAATAAACTCGTGGATGGTCGAAGTATAATACTGAATATATGTTGTATACATATATATATATAAAACGCGATATCGAATGTGCTGAGATCCAACGCCGTGCGGCAAGTGCATACGTTAGAGCAGCGGTGATCGTTGCTGACGCTCCGTCGTCATCCTCTTCCTCTGAGGGGACACGCTTCTCGGACACGCGTGCACAATGGAGACGCTATTGCCCGGCAATACTGCCACTGGCCAGTCGTACAGTCCGCAGTTGAAGACCGTCCTCAAGACCTATCAGCTGTCAGCCGTCAAGAGCCTGCAGGGTCCCAGCTCGGCCCTGCTGGGCATGGACTGTAAGGCCCTGCTGCACGAGCAACAGTCAGCGACCTCGTGCTTCTCGCCACCCACTGTCAATCGTCCGGCAGCCAATTGCGGCCTGGAATCGCCCGTGGAGTCGCAGCCGCCGAAGGACGTGGTCGAGAAGGAGGTTCGCGAGACATCGGCGCGCACGTTGACGCCCGTTCCGAAGGCGCCCCGCTCGTTGGAGGATTCGGACGAGGATCGTCCCGCGGTGGTGAATCGTCCGAAGGTCGCGTGCGAGAAGCGCGAGCTCGAGTTTCAGATACCGATACTCACGGCGCCCGATCAGAGCTGCTCCGAGAGATGCGAGACGGTCCTCGAGGGTGAGAGGATCTCGTGCTTCGTAGTGGGCGGGGAGAGGAGATTATGTTTGCCGCAGATATTGAATACGGTTCTGCAGGACTTCTCCCTGCAGCAGATTAATCAGGTGTGCGACGAGCTGCAGATCTACTGTTCGCGCTGTACCCGGGATCAGCTCGAGGAGCTCAAACACTCCGGCATCCTGCCGCGCAACGCGCCGTCCTGCGGTCTCATCACTCAGACCGACGCCGAGAGGCTCGTCAGTGCTTTGCTATTACGGACAGAGTCCTGTGATCCCTCTCAGATCGGCCCTGCGCAGGATTGTCTTGATAAGAAAACGTGTAAGAGCGAGGAAGAAGAGGAGGCAATTGTTAAGTTCAAAGTGTACCACGAATGTTTTGGCAAGTGCAAAGGCATCTTCGATGCGAAGCTGTTCGAGACGGACGATTCGGTGTGCATCGAGTGTCTGGAGTGTGGCTATCAATTTTCTCCCCAACGCTTTGTGAGACACGCTCACAGATCTCTGGAGAACCGCACCTGCCACTGGGGTTTCGATTCCGCCAACTGGCGATCGTATCTTTTGCTCTCTCGTGATCAACAACACTACAACAAATCGCTCATCCTTTTTCGGGAGCTGAAGGAGAGGCATTTTGTGTTAAACTCCAAGCGAAAGCTAGAGGTATTACCATTTAATGTATTTTCTCTGTAAAAATAAGATTATAATTTTGACGTTACAAATGTGTATACATTTAAGGTAATACACAAAATAAGTTCAACGTCATTTAATATATCTGGAAAGTATATGGGTCTAAATGTCTGTTTTAGCTGCGACATGAGCACGAAAGATTGGTCAAACGCACAAAGAAGGACATAGGGAAAGACGACTGTGCTGGAATCTACAATGGCAACGGTCTGGCAATGTACCATCCTGTATCCCAAATTGCCACTGATTCGTATTTGCAGATGCGATGGGCGGTTTTCGAACTTGCTGCCAGGGGCGCAGCTTTTCAGTCTTGGAATACTGCGGGCAATTGCAAGCACAGGGACAAGTAAGTATCGTAAGATCGTCATACGCAGCTTTGTGTATAGTTTATGCGAGACACAGAGACAATAGCTAAGATGAATATCACCTTTGTTAATAGTTCATCGTTGGTGCCTGCATATCTCAGTCGAGGTCCACCCGTACTGCAGCATCCCGAGCGAGTTATTCCGCTTTCGGAGTGCGAGCGTTTCGAGCCACACTTCCAACCTAATGTGGCGCTGGCACCTATACCGGCACCCGCACAGATAGGTCAGATTCCGCCGCCCTCGTCTGTTCATCAGCAACGACGGCATCATCACGAGCATCGCCGTCACAGCCACCGCTCGTCGAGTCCCACGTGTGAGAAACCAGAGTTGTTGCCCGCCAGCGTTAAGGTGGAGAAAACGTCGCCGAGTCAAGCGCCGGCCATCGGTTTTTATCCTCTCTATTATGTGTCCGATGAAAATCAGAAGGAGGCGGCACTGCCAAAGGATAAGAAGAAAAAGGAGGGCGAGGAGGAGGAGAGTAGTGCGGCGGTGACGTCGTCCACCGTGAGTGTGGAGCCTACACCGCTAGCGGCCTCCTCCGAGGTTGGCACCTCCTCGCCGTCGGAAAGCGATTCCGACACGGACGGTGCCGCGGCGGCGGATCTCGAGGAGCGGTTGAGGGCATTGGACGTGCCGCAGGATGTGATAGAGCTGGCACGTCGCGTGGCGTTGGAAAACGCGCAGCTGCGACGTCATCGGCGATCGGACGTTCGTGAAATCTCGAAGCTACGCAGTCAGCTGCACATGCAGAAGTTACAGCAGCAGCAGCAGCAGTCCCCTGTCGTTGTCGCCGACGATGAAAGTGATCAAGACAAGAAGGAGGATGCGACGGCGACGACGGCAACGGCGCCGCGTTCCAGCGCGGCCGACAGCACCGAGGGCGGCAGCGAGGAGACCGATGCTGCGAGTTTACCGTCGAACAATAAAGAGTCTGAGCCCGCCAGCGTGCTGACGACTAATAACGAGTCGGATCAGTGATTAGGATAACGCGGAAGTTATTTAACACACATACACCCACAACTGCTCAGCGATTACCGCGACGACGCTCATCCGTTGGCCGAATAAGCGTGCACTGAGTTTAGTACGTTAGGTACATATATATATATATATATATATACACATATATTTACGATTCTAAACTAAACGATAAACTGTCTAGGTTTATGTGATACGCGACAAGCCTTTAAACATTATCGCAGATAATTCGAAGTTTTTACTAGGTAAGTAAAACACGTGCTGTCCAACTCAAAACATCGGGCTGGTGGAGTCCTCGCGCTTCATACTCATGTCTTGCGAAATTCAAACCGAGCGATCGACCAACCACTGTCAGCGAAGATAGCTTGCCTTCCATGTTTGTCGATAGCTACGCGCGATACGTCCACTTCCTGTTTGCATTTTAGTGTTCCGCGGATAACGAAAAATGATACACGTCCTTTTCTGAAATGAATTTCGGCCTGTCGAGTCTATGGTGCCGCGAAGACAAACGTGTTGCTCCGTTGACATTTCGTCTCCCAGCCATGGGTGATGTTAGCGGATTTCGAAAGAGTGATACTCCCGGTGGGAGATGTGGCAAACCGATGCCACGAGTTGGACAGCCACGTCAAGTATACTTGTATCGGTCGATTTTTTAAATAAAATCGAATGTAGATATTGTATTATATCGAAACAGGGGAGTAGATTTAATGGATTATAACCGCGCCAATAAAACGATTACATTTAATGGGTATTACGATGAGACGTTTCGTATATATTAAATATATACGAAGTGTAAAGCAAGATTTTTACTATATAATTTTGATCCTTGAATGAAAGGATCAAGAGTAACAAGAATGAAAGGATGCGTGTGTGTGTATGTGTGTGTGTGTGCGTGTGTGAATGGCAGAAAGAGATTTCTAGTGAGTGAATTTAGATTGCTTCCCATTCACATCTTGGTAGTCATGATCGCATAATGTAAATACATTGTGGCATCATAGGTGTACGTTTATAATTAATTACAGTATCATGACGAAATAATGCTAAAGTACAAAAAACCTAGGTGCTATATTGTTATTCTAGGTATGCTGTAAGCATAAACCTGGGTGTGTTCCAGCAGCTTGTACTACATTGTAATGCCCAGAACGTTATATACACGTTCCAAAACCGAATCGCTACGACTAAAATCTTGTGATTAACGCGTATAAGTGGGATCTACTTTTTTATTCGACGAAAAAGCTCGGTCCAAGCCTAATCACGTCAATAATGAGGGGGAAAAAAGAAATTCGCGTATTTGAAAATTATTTATTTGGTACATACAGTAGGACCATAACTCGAATCATTATTGATAATGACGTATTCGATTGTTCTTAAATTTCCAATCATTTACGTGATTATCGAATCGTTTAATTTATTGATGGCATAAGAGAAGTGATTTATACATAATAGGTCACTTTTATATATATAACGGATCGTCGACGATCGTATAGTCATGTTGTTTTTTTTTCTTTTTTTTCAAAAATGTTCTAAATATTTTTTTAAAAATATATATGCTTTTTTCGGAATTGTGGCTAAAAGCGTAACGGGAATCTTATTGATCGAATCGTACGTGTGGACACGTACTGTATATAATTTCTGTTGACTACAATGTTTTGTTATTAATATATAATATTTTTACGAAGATTCTCGCAGCTGGGGAACCCACATCTTTAATATATATATATTTACATATATTTATATTTATTTTGTACATATATTATTGTTGATACATATCATTTTAGTTGTATTTAATATATATATATGAAATGGTCCTACTGTGAGAGAGAGAACGGGAGATATGCAGAAAATGTTGGCCGTGCTGAGATAGCGTTTCCAGATTTGTCAACATCGAAAAATTACCTAAAGAGAGAATATCTTAAGGCGGAGAGAGAGGAAGACGCTATCAGCTCTGGCCGCGATTTCTGTCTATCTCTCGAGTTTTAGCAGAGACCGAGTGTTAAATTATGTTGGACATGATTCGTCTATATTGCGGATTTTTTTATTTCTATACAGATTCGAGTTGATTGTTGGGACTGACGAAAAAAAAAAGAAAGGAAGAAAGCACAGATTTTATTTTTCCTGCATAAGAATACTCCATATATACGAGAATGTCCGTGTATCAAATTATATTATGCGCCACAATATAAAGGGAGAAATAGATTTTTTTAATATATTCATACGAAGTATATATATTGAAGCATGAACAGACAAGCAAGATTATTATATGCACGTGTAAAAGAGGATGTAGATACAGAAAAGAAATACATATATACGAGACATATATACGCAAGAGGGTAAGTTTTATTACGGACTCTATTGTCATTTATTACACATACAATCGAGGAATGCGTGATAGAAATATTCGCCTTTTTATCTTTTATTTTTTTTTTAATTTCTTTTATTATATCGCGGTATACTTTTATTCCCGTCGTCTGAATATTTTTACGAGATACACATGACGGAGTTCCCAGTGACACGACATAACAATCTTCGATTTAAATTAGACTGTTACTCGAATGTATTTGTAAAAGTGGGTGTACATCGAGCGAGCGATCAGCGAAGATAAACTTTCGCCGTTAAAATTTCAAAGATGTTCATCATAGAGAATGCAAACGGAATGTTTGTTAACGTTTCGCTGTCGGGTTGATTAAAAGTAAGACGGTGCCGTCAAAGAAGGTTTCAAAGAAATTCATCCTCGCGTGTTCGCGTTTGTTCGTTTGTTGCTCGTTCGCTCAGTCTATACCCACCTTAAAGGTGCAACCTCTGATTTTATACCGACTGAAATTTTCTCGAGATGTATACTTGCGCTACGTGTGCCCAAGTGCAGGATACAAGAAATTGACACTGGGGTTTGTGTAATGGGGCACGCTCGTTCGTGCGCACACGGTCCCCGCGGTCAGCGATATGATAGGTACAACGTAAACCGTAAACTTGCATTATATTTCCATTGTGTAGCAAAACATGATGATTATTAAATACATGATTGTGTATCGAAAATATACACGCGTATATACATGTGCCGAGACTGCTTCGAAGATCTCTTATCGCATACGTACATTTGTCTTTTCTCTTTATCTCTTTTCTCTTGTTTTTTAAATATAGCTACAGTGCCAGTAATTCTTGCATCGGGTCGTGGAAAAGAAAAAGGGGAGAACGCAGCGGGAAATTGGCGTTTCCGCGCTCGTAAGAAAGAGAGAGCGAAAATGAGAAGTCACTGCGGGGTACTCGATTCTGGTGTATTTGAGGACGGAGTTTAAATGGTAGATTTTCAAAGCAATCTGTTAATATAAAGCTGAGCCGACGTATGAGGTAATCGACGACGTAGAATAGAATACACTCATTATATATATATATATAAATAATATGCCCTATGTAACATTCGGTCAATATACATAAGATACGTTACATTGTGTGTAATGTTACAGTAAGGTAAGCATCCCACCTAAGGTATAAAAGAATGTAATAGTCTATGTTTTTCATACACGTACATACATACACACACTCAGTTTATCGTAGAGTTACCTAGGACGTAAGGAGTAAAGGATAATTCGTAAATACCTAAATAATTATACGATACAGCTCGGTTTCGAATAACGTTTGAGGTCTCTGTATAGGGGGTAAAAGGGGGGGATTTTTCGGTTTCGACGAATCGTGTAACTGCCATGACTTAAAACAAAATGTATTTCATTTTCGCAGGGACGATGTAATTAAAATTTTCCGTGACGAAAATATATTGACGAATTATAAGAAATGGAGTACGTAGGATGTGCCCAATTCCACGCGGAGAGATTGGAAGATTATTAATTAAAGAGATTGGAGGATTATTAATTGAAGAGGATTATTAATTGGATCACACGTCATGCGTGCGATATTCGAGATGTGTCGTGCTTGTATAATATAATTATGACACGCAAACACGCACGCTGCGTGTCGAAACACTGCTGACGCCCGTTTGACCAGCGAGCTACCCGGGAGCAGACGTCGGAAGTGATTTTTATCGTGCGCTTCGCTAATATTATCTCTGTTGTTATTATATGTTTAGTCTGACTTTCGAAACACGAATTGTACGTGCTAGCTGATACGACCTATACGTGTGCGCGCGCGCGCGTGTGCGTACCTCCTCGTATCAATCCCGCTCGTCTTTCCGATTAGAAAAACCTCGGTCTCCCTGCCCGACTCGTCGCGGGCCGAAATCGCGCGGATTTTCGTCCCAATCTCGGCGCCGATGACGCGCGTGTTATCGGCGATATCATTATCGTCGAATGTGCGGCGCGTGCATGTGCACGTACCCGCGCCCGCGTACGTATACATGTACCGTGCCGTTCTATTTTTGACTTATTGCGAAAACAAGAGAATATCGCGAAGGCGCGAGATCGGCGCGCCCGCTCGATACGGATGATGCACGCACACGCGTACGCGCACGCCGAGGAGGAAAATAAGCTATTTGAATAGACGATAAGGCGCGTGCATGAGCGTTTGTGCGATAACAAAATAAACGGGCGATGCGGATACATCGTTGTGTAGCGTGTGAAGGCGAGGACTTTGCTCCGCGACGCGCCGCCGCGCCGTATCTAAACTGCAACTTAGCGGAAATTCCAATAGCGACAAATAGTGACCTATAATCGGCGATATGATCTGTAACGCGACGACCCAAAATTGCCGCGTTCTACGTTCTGCTCGGAAAGCAATCCCGTATATCGCTGCGCGCTGGTTACAACTATACCCAGACTTCACAAACGTCCGAGAAACGCTGCGAGAACGTCTTCTCGAGCGTACAGGATTTTTTCGGATATTTAGATGTCCTCTGCGAACGTCCTGGATTTTTGAGACATCGTTTAAGCACTTCTCGGAGCGTCTTAAATTTTCCAAGGCGCCGCTTAGACATCCTTTAGGTGTTCTAAATTTTTTAGATATCGTTCAGCCGTCTTTCGGGCGTTTTAAAATTTTTCAGCGCCTTTTAGATACCTTTTAGACATTCTTTAGGAAACGTCCTAAATTTTGGAGGCGTTGTTTAGACACTTTGTAGACATTCTAAATTTTTGAAGTTATTTAGCCATTTTTTATGACGTTGTCTAGACAGTTTTTGTGTCGTTTGGGTACGAGACGCTGTTGTCTGATATTGTTATCGGGAACTTATTTAACGGTGGGAGTTGCGTAGCGGAAATTATTTAATAACGCGTCGAGAACGCGTCGCGCGAGCTCCAAGGAGGAAGAAAGGCTAACGAAATATCTTTTTGTACGCAGTATAGTTTATTTTCTCAATTTACACACACATATATATATATATATATATATATATATATATATATATACATATATATACATATTCTTATTTATTTCGTCGATCCGCGAAGAACTGTGTCGAGCATTAGAGTAAAAGAATATCTCGCGACTGCGCTAGGACTTATAATTCTTAAGAACTCCAACGTGTCATTGAACTACACACAACAAAGTGCAATACGAAAGTACAAAGTCTGACCTCCTATTCTCTCGAATTTTGTAAATCCCCTCCCACGAGAGGGAGAGAGAAGAAGAAGAAGAAACGAAGAGAAATCGATCGATCGCTCCTCTTTATTAAGTGTTCTACGCCCCTCGTGGTTGTAAGAATCGCGCGAGGGCATAATAAATTAGCGACGATGAGCGCCCGGCTCTCTTTCGCGGCTCATACGAGATCTTATCCACCGTGATCGTATCTGCACTGCGATAAATTTACCCCGATAATACAGTGGAACTCCATTTTATAAGAGCGGCCCGCTCGTTCTCGAAGTTTCGTCTTCGCTTCGTGGATATGTAGTTGCGCTGTATTATTTAAAAAATAGGGACGATTTTGTACCGAATCGATTTTGTACCTATTTCACAGCCATATATATTACACACCAACACACACACACACATACATACACACGTCCACGGACACACATACAAACGATCCTTCGTTAGAATCTCGCGATTTCTGTACGCCTGAAGCATACGAGTAGTATATATAGAAGCATTTCTACGGTCTCATATTAACCGAAGTTAACGTTAATGGTACCTAAGTAGTCGATCCGCAAATCTAATGACTAAATATTCGGCACAATTACGACATAACTGTACATATATATACGAATATTTTCCAGAAAGAGAAGTAAAACCAAGTAATACCCGCAATTGTTAAGCATAAGTCAGAAGAGCTCTGTTATATAGGCAAGAACGAATATACCACCGTCGTTTATATTAATTGAATACAATAAAAGCAAGTTTCGAGCAAGATCTGCGTACGTCTTATTATGTGTCGTCGACCGCAACTCTTCGAAATTTCGTTTTAGTTTAACGAAAACAACATTCGGATTTCCTCTGTGTATCATTTGATAAGATAGCGATAATCCTTTCCTGAGATTATTTAATTGGAAGAAGATAATTATTGGGTAATTATAGTTTTCTGTTACATTTTTCATTTCTTTTTATATCACATATTATGTTCTCTTGTTATTATATTTAAAGAAATGCTACAGATATTGCCTTAAATTTGAATGTTGAAGGACGATTTTCATACCAGAATTATCATTCTATAAAATCTTCATTTTTTATTAATATTATAATTATTTTATTTCGAGTAAAGTATTTGTACTCGCGTAGATTTGCCTCTGTTTACGCCAATTAAGGAAGAGGTTAGGCGAGAATTGAAACACGTGGCTCTCGATGCCGTCCAAAAATCGTCAAAGTTATCAGTAGAACAGGAACGGCCAGGAGATTGCGAGAGGTGGCACGCACCAGTCCGATTCAAATCTCCCGCCCTCTAGGTAATTATAATTCGGAGTAGGTGAAGTGAGCTGCGAATTCGAATTTTGCGATTTAGGCTCAGAACTTATAATAATGGAAGGGGAATAGCTATTGTTCTCGTAGGCCGAAACCGTTTCCAGCATCTGTGCGACAAGGATAGATAGAACGAACTGTGCGCTAGACAAGCACTGACGCTTTCTCGCTTCGGCCGCTCATGCGCATTTCGAGGAAAAGTAATAGAATCCCTAGGGGAAATGGATACACATACACAATTTCCGGATACAAAAACTCTGTATACGTATATACAAATTCTGTATCCCATGTGTATCCATTTCCCCTAGGGATGAGACAGAATCAAGTTGTTGTTGTCTCACTTCTTGGACACAGTAGTGCGAGACTGCGAGCTCTATTCCCCTTCCATTAGTATAAGTTCTAAGGATTTAAGTTGGTGAACGTGACGCGAGAGAAACGGGGCAACTTCGGACTGGGGCGCGAAATTTGAATCGGATTTTATTTGTGCCACCTCTCGTAACCTCCTCTCGAGACATGCTTCCCTGATAACTGCGGCGATTTTTCGAAGCTCGAGAGGCACATGTTCCAACCTTCCACGCCTAACCTTTATTGTCCATTTTCACCAACGTAGATTAACTTTAATCTCGGTTTAATTTAATCTGTATCTTTTTCTAATTCTGGGCCTAAGAATTAGAAAAAGATAAAGAGTAAGTTAAACCGAGATTAAAATTAATCTACATTGGTAGAAATGGACATATGTCGCAGAGAGAGAGAGAGAGGGAGAGAGAGAGAGATGTAATAAATTTACATAAGTGCAGGTATTTTGAAGCTCAATTAAAAATGAAATTATATAATTGTAATTTATATATATATATTTTTTTTTTGCATGTTTACATCGCTTCCTGACGAGTAACAATCAAACCAGAATAGCCAAACCTATCGAGAATAAACCCCCCATCTTGCAACATCTGCTACAAATTTTCTCGGCGGAAAAACTATGGGTTTGTCGACGCAGAGCTTGCCGCGTGGAATATCGTTGGTGGAATTCTGTCAGAGCTACAGTAAGGGTGGATTGATGGCGAAAATCAAGCAGCACGGTTTGATTAACGGATTAACGACAGAAATGTAGTGGTATGCACGTTCGACGGATGCTGTCGTGTTATATGTTTACAAGCTTCTAGATGGTTCGCAAGCTAGCAAGCTTAATGCGGAGGAGATGCCACTTTCCGCTCGAATCTGCTTTCTACCTGTTGACAGTTCGCTTACTGGATGGTGCCTGTATTTCCCACGAAGGGTGTCTACAAAAATTAGAGATGAAGGAAAGTGAAAGGTAAGGCAAAAGGAAAGTTTGTCGCAGACATTCTTGAAGAATATAAAAATAAGATTCTCTATAAATCGAATACTTGTTATCACCAATTTATTTCTATTTTTATATATCCACCAATTACATATTAATTATTATTCTTGCATGCATTTGCCTCTATATACTAACGAGGATATGTATTATATTTTTAGTGCCCGAAACACCTTCAATTCGTTTATCTGACGCGAGTCTTCTCGGGGAGTATAGCGTCGATCTCGGCCGAATCATGAAAATTTAACGGGAACCGGCCACGATCTCGTATCGTCATCCCGTAGCGCTCTCTACCTGCCGTGTCCAGGATTAATTCGCGATCGCGGCCGCGAAGTCCTGGGCCCCCTGAGGACCCGTGAGAACCTGACGGTGGACGGGAGGGAACGCGGAGAACGCGTCCACTCGCCGTTGCGGGAGGTGTGCCTCGGTTCCATCGCGGTCGCGCAGCGGCCAGATCTTGGTTTCATTCTCTCTCCTCGGCATCGCGTCCTTCCGCGTGAATCTTCTGTCTTCGGTGTAATATATATACATATATATATTTTATATATATATACATATATATATATATAGCCGCGGCAAGAGATCAGACGCGAGCATTCCGCAGGAGGCGGATGATCGCCGCGCTGGAGATGTGAGAGACTCCGGAGCGGGCTCCGCGAACGAATCGCAGAATGGCCTTCCTGTGCCCCGTACGCATACGTCGCGGAAAGAAGAAGAAACGTAAGTAAAACGGTACGAGCCGCAGAAAGAGAGTAAGAGAGAGAGAGAGTGAGGAAGCGCGAGACGGAGCGAGAAGGGAAGATCGAGGGCACAGGCAGTTCGGTCGCGAGGGCCAGTTGTCACATTCGGCCCGATCACCTGTTGCTCGAGACCGGTTATGCAGCTTCCACTCCGAAGCCTCCGCGAAACGAGCCGGGCCGAGTTCATGCACCGATTACGCGCGACTTTCGATTTTTCTCTGCGTCGGAAAATACGAGATCGCCTCCTCGTAAAAACGTTGCGTTTTAACGTCGATTACTATCACTGTCGCTTTTTTCGAGGTGTGTCTTGGTGAAGCAATTTTCACTTTTCTTGAAATAATTTTTGTTACATCTTGCGGGCATACGTCAGAAATAATTCTTCCCGTAATTTTGGGAACCTCTCTTCTTTAGAAATAAATTTTTGTTATTAAAAAAAAATATATATATATATTTATACATAACTGTAAAACTCTTAGAAAAATCAGTTTTATTCATTGAAATAAGTTCTATGTGAATTTACTCACATTTATGATAAATTACTAATTCCAAATAGCTGGAACACACAACTTTAATTTGGAGAAAGACTGTGGAACGGGAGGCACAGGACTTGGTTTAGGTACCAGAGTGCCGTTGCCCCCTGGTCGGATAACTGGAAGCGCGAGCATTGAGACGCTTGTAAGGGTCGGTATTGAAAAGGAGAATGGACTGTCTCCTGACAGTAAAATGGTCATTGTGCATGACTTTACCCCCTGCGTGGACGATGAACTTCAAGTCAAAAGGGGCCAGGTTAGTGACTCTGACTCACAGAATTGTTCTTCAACGGTTCTTTGTTGAATCATGTATTACAAGCAGGATACTATTTGTATTATTCATGTAGCAATTTCTATAATACATAATTCACCTAATTTTTTTAACCCACCCTTTGCCCATATAAAAAAAATTATACACAATAGGAAACAATGTATTTGTTAGAAAAGAAGGACTGCACTAATATGGGAACCTTTACGTTTCAGGTAGTGAACGTGCTTTACAGAGAAAACGATTGGGTGTATGTAATAGCGGCGGACACGCGTATGGAAGGCTTCGTGCCGCACTCCTATTGTGCACCGTACACGTCTCAGCTGGCGGAATTAACGTTGGCCAGCCTGAACAACGTGAAGAAGAAGCTGCCGCGGTCCAGCGACAACGACTGTGATCTTCTTAGCACGGGCCGTCTGCAGGAGACTCAACAGACCGATACCGGATCGGCCTCGGATTGCGAGAGCTACGCGCGAAATAACATCACCACCGCGGACGTCAACGCAAATCGCTCCAACATCACGCAGTCCCAGAATTCTATACAGACCATATCGTCTCAGCCGGACGTACATCCTTTCTTCAAGGTACCAGCTGGCTAACCGAGTGCCATAAAAAGTTACCCCCCTATACCCCGGAGAAAGACGTAGTTCTACGTCAAAATGCCTAACTTCCACAGTTTAATATATTTAATATATTTCTGACCATTAAAGATATAAGTCCGAACCTTTAATTAAAATTTAATTAGTATCTTTCCGATATTAAAATTTTTTTTTTTATAAATAAAGTATTGGTGATTAGGTATTCATTACGACACTCATTAGTCTCGTTTGACCAAGACTCAACGAGAAATTCTGTTGTGCGTCCCGCAGGATCCATCAGCCGGAAGATACATCGTTCTTTACACGTTCGTGGCGCGGGACGAGAACGACGTCAGCGTCGAGAGAGGCGAATTCGTGACCGTGCTGAATCGCGACGATCCGGATTGGTTCTGGGTGCTCCGACATTGCGACGGCAACGAGGGTTTCGTACCATCCGGTTTCGTCTATCCTGGTCACGTTCTTCATTCTTACGCCACTACGACGGCCACCACTGCCATTACAAATACAGCGTCCGCAGAGGCTCATAGTCCAGGTTGGTTCTTATTGAACCACCAAATCGTCTAATCTCTCAAAAATCTTAATTTGAATTTCAGAAAAATTTTCTAGGATATATATCTATATATCAATGATAAAGTTGAATGTTCTGTAGCTTCTAATGGGACTATAATTGTTATCAATCTTCCATAATTATCGACTTGAATTAATAGCATTTATCTTGCAGGCAAAGGTACGGGAAGCGAATCGCTGCAGCAAAAAGGAGTGCGAGATTTCCGGGACGAGACGACCGGCACGGAATTAGTAGTGCTTTACGATTACAAGGCGCAGGCGCCGGATGATTTGTCGGTGAAACGGGCTGACTGGATATACGCGGATCTGGGAAATCAAACGGTGGACGGTTGGCTCTGGGCCTACGCGCCCAAGACCCGCAAGTACGGTTTCATTCCTAAAGCGTACGCGCGACCCCCTGCCATGACTAGCTTATGATTCGGACTGTTAGGAAAGGAAAAAATACTCGCCTTTACTTTTTTTAAGTAAGTTCGCAATACCGTCCTTTGTATCTTCCCCTTTATGTATCGTATGTCGTCAAGTATATGTAAAGAGCGAGATAATTAATATTTTATTTAAATGTCTACGTCCCAGATTACTGAGCCGGATAATGCAAAAGGGAAAGTGCATTTAGCTGATTAGACTAAAAAAATGGAGAATATTATTAAGAAATAAACGAGAGAATTCGTGCGGTACGAGACGCAACTTCTTCAGAAACCTTCCATTTGCGTTGTCCATTTTTCCTGTATGTTCCTTGCGATATATATTGAATAGACTTACATTTTAAAGACGATTACTTAAGAAACAGAGATATATATGTGTTAACAGAACAAGTTTAGTGTACAATAACATTTACATTGAGACTGGTACAGCCAGAAGTGATGTGGCTGATCAATCCCTCGTGAAGAACTATACAGTCGCCGGCCAAGAAGACGTCACGTGGACATTGGGCGGCTCTCAGGGACGTCACAGGGCCCGTGTACGTGAGCGATCGGAATCCCCCGTTCTCGATGCTGTCGATGGCCTATTGGTCAAACCGTTCAAATGTCATTATCTAATCTTTAAGCACTGATACTTCGTCTTACGCGCGCGAAGTGATCTGACGAATACCTGGATACTACACCGAAGTCTGTCAGCCGTGTCGCCGACGTCTAATCCCGCCACCCAGGCGATGATCATGTCCTTCTCACACTGGCCCTCTCCGCCGGCGTGCACCTTCTCGCAACACGCGTAATTGCGACTGCTGTGCAGACGTGCTGCCAACACCGGCAGAGGCAACCGATTCCGATACTTGGGGTTTATTTGAATGCCACCGAACAATCTCGCTGAGGAATCTCTTATTGTTATAGAAATGTCTGCGATTAGTGATCGAGTTAGGCACATTTATAATTAATCGCGTATGTACCGTACGATTCGTTTAAGAAATCTTTCTTTCTCTCAATTTTAAATCAAATCAAATTATTATATTTGACATTTTTTATTAAAAAAGATCATTTGTGTTTTAGGAAATATATATAACGAATGCACCAACTTGGTGTAATGTTTATACGACAGTAGCATACTAACGAGAGCTTTCCGGACACCAGTAAAAGAGCTAAACATCGACTGGAGTTGCAGGAGAGAGCTCCGTAGCTGACGACGAGCGTGCTCTCGGCGCCGGGCTCGACGCTGAGGATAGGCACCTCGGGATGATCGAAGAGGAAGTGATGGGTGAGCGCCGAGAAGGCGACGTTCACCGAGCAATCTAGGCGTGGACAACGTATGGGTCTGCGGGAGCAGTCGGTGGAGGACGCCAGAGAGGGACTTTTGACCTTAATCTCGGAGGTGTATCGATCCGTCGCGCTATTTCTCCTCGTCGCCAGATTGCAATAGCCGTGTTGCCGTTGACACTGCCTCCCGCAGCTCTCCGTTTGCTCTTCTCGTCGCGGATCGCCGCGATCAACAACGTACGAGACGGCGTCCGACTCGTAATCTAACGTCTCGTTATTCGCCTCGACGAACGCTGTCCTGTTGAAGTTGCAAGCCCGCTGATCGCGACGCGATTCCAACGCGGGATGTGACGGGGATTGCAGATACGAGTCGTACGTTCTCGAACGTACGCGATTGCCGCGATCGTTGTCTCTGCCCTGGAAGAAACTCGCGTGCGATCTTCGAGGCTGAGGATGTTCTGCACCTAAGGGTTCTGCACATGTTTCTCTTTTCATACTTATTTTTTCTCGAAAGCTTGACGACAATTAATCGGCGCATGTTTGGCGACCGACTTTCGCCGATCAATTATCGTCACTAGATTCATTATTTAGAGATTTATGAATGTTTTAAGATTTTCTTTTTTTGTAACGTCGACTTCTCTCGCAACGCAGAAAACAAGTATTGACCGTAGAGCTAAGAAAAGGTATAATTTTAAAGAGACTATTGTCCGTATATCGAGTATATTGCATAGGAAATTTTCTGAAAATCTCATAACTTTCTTCTTTTAGGTCCTTACGTATAATGATTGCCAAGATAAATATTTTATCAACCTGATCGGATTGAAAAGTTTCGTACGCAATGATGACACAACAAATAGCCCTCGGAACAGCGTGACTCCTGCTCGGAATCGGCGACTCTTCCGCCGAGATTCGCGTCGTTGATGATAATGTGACAAATCGCGCATTGTCCAATCTCTGCAGTTTCCTGCTCGTTTTCGTTTGCCTCTTCTTCTTTTTCCTCGTTTGTATCTACTTTCTGAACTTTCGTGTCTTCCTCGTCGCTCCGGTCTTCGTCGACTTCCCGTTCTTCATCTTCCGCCTCGTCCTCCGTAGCCTCTCTAGAGAGTTCCTTTCTTTTCTGCACTCTGTTTTCGTTATCCGAATACTTCCGAACGAGATGGAGATAATTTAATCCCTACAATGCGATAGATGGAGATAAACTGATCCGTACAATATTTCTTTAAATCTGAATGAGAGCATCCAGCGTTAATTTAATAATTATCGGGATAATCGGGCGAATAAAATCATTAATCTCTATTTGAACACGCAGTATTAATTATTGTAAATAAATTTATCAAAATAATTATTAGCTTTATACGCATTAATTAACATCGGTAAATAATATTTATAGTAGGTAATTAACTCTCGCAAATAATAGACTAGTCTCTGTAAATGCCTTACAACATTTACTCCTGTCGAGAGGGAACTGCATTCGTGATTATAATTAATTGAAAAATATATCGGATTGCATTTGCAAAAGTTATGTTAAAATTGAGGATCTACAATCTCCCTTATCAGGTAAATTTTGTGATAACCGATTGCGATTTGCGTCTTTGTTGTCCGCAGTCTCGTGCATAGAGATATCACATGCCTTGCGATGATTATTTATCGCGCAGCCGTCGGCTTTGGCGGTTCTATAATCGACCCTCTCGTTGTCCGTTTCCTCGCGAAGCATCTTCAGCAGCTCTTATCACCGTACTGATAACCCTTTGTGTCTCCGCAATCGGCCGATCTTCGCCACGAGCGTCTATCGTAATATGTAAGACTGCAGTTTCCGGTGTCTGAAACTCGACTTGTCATGCAAAACATATCTTCATGAATTACACTTCTTTCTCTCTCATAAAATGATCAGAAATTTTATGAGAGAGAAAGAAGTGTAATTGTATTATTAAATATAAAATGATCAGAAATATAAATATAAATACACATAGTGTATTTATATTATTAATAATATAAATAACTATGACATTTCTCTTCGCGACTTAGTTATTTTCAACATTACGTATCTTTATATAATTAAGCTCTATTAAAGTTAAAATTGATATCCATTTGAGAGACTAATTGAAAAAATACAATTTTATTATCTAGACTCGCTATTCTAGTTTTAGATAACGCTAATTGATTCAAAATTAGCCAAGCAATTAAGCATTGCATTTATCATTATTGTCATTAAGCATTATACACTTATACCGAGAAACGACCGACTGTTTATCGACAAGCTTTAGCTTACCCAGATCCAAAGAGCTAATTTTCTCTCCTTGACAATTATTTCTGCGGAATTTAAAGGAGATATATCGCAAGAGGGAGACGATCTTTTGGATTTCCGAAGTGAATCGTGACGCAATGAGTTATTCGACGACCGATTGAACTCCAATTGACAAGCGTTCTCGATTCGCTGTAATTTAGTCCAAGAAAATTTACACTCGCCAGAGCCAGAAAATGCTCAATACGCCACGGTATTTAGATCAGATGTATGTATAAGGCCATCTTGACGTCTCTCGGAACAAAGAAGAAACAAGCCGCAACGATATCAGCGCAATATCGCCGCAAGAAAATTCGATGTCCGATTCATCGTGCTTTCCTCTCGCAAGTCTTAAAAATCGTTCAACCTTAACTTATATAGAAGTCTGTTTTTTTTACACTGGCAAGACGATACGCGATATAAAGCCATTGACCTTTAGCTTTCGTGCTCGTTGGACATACAATCGATGCGCTCTGCGTCGATATCTATCTGTTTGTGCAGAATATGTCCGATATGTAGATATCTGTTATCTATGATACAACTACATACCTCCTGTGTGGATTTATGAATTAAAAGCAGGCCGATAATCATCAAAGTCTTTACATCGCGCTCGTAATAAAGTATCTCGCAAATATAAAATTATTGCTATTTTTTTTATACTGAATACTGCGACAGTAACAACCGGTCGCGTGAATAACGTACACATGTAGATGCTTGTTAAGAAACACGTGTTTTATTAAAAAAGCACATATTAAAAGATTAGAAAATAGTAAACGATACGATGCGTACATCGCCTGGTCGATTTTTAACAGCAGGTATTTGCCTAATTGGGACTGAGCGCGTAGATTTGTATTTAATTAATCCGTGCGTGCCTGATACATACTTCAACGATCACATTCTTTCTGCATTCGCAATGCTGTGATTAGTTTTAATACAAGTAAAGTATTAATACCTAACTAATCCGCGATGATTTATATAATACATATCATTAATTAACGTTGCAGCATATATTCAATAAATAGCTGCTGTATAATCTGCTGCAGAGCTACAGAAATGCTTTTCGTAACTCCTCGAAAACACGAGGTTGTTTAAAGTGTTGTTAAAGTTACATCACTTCCGCTACAACGTTTCATTTCTGCACATTTCCGAGCTTCTTGTGAACGACATTAACTTGTAACGACAATACTTACACACGTGTTAAACGCAGAACTCACTTATCGTAAGTGATCTATTTTATCGCATTCTTGTACTTATTTCTTAACATCGCCCGTCTTCGTCTCCGGATAATCATTGACCAACTTGTGTCTCACGTTGGCCAATCTTTCCGCGCTGATCGCCTGTATATTGCCCAGACGAGAGTTATCCAGCAGCGTTTTCAAGTTTTGTTTACTGCCCAAATTGATCATGCTGCTACTCTTGCTCCTGAGCGCCGATAACGCGGACGTTTGTCCGAAGAGCGATAGTAACGGTAACTCTTTAATACTGGCGGTTTTACTCGCGAATCTTTTGGAAATAGAACCTTTGTCGAGCTGATCCGCGCTTTCAGTATCCAAGGATCTGGCGGACGATAATAATAGATTCTTTAGTTTTACCGGACTGGAATTGGCACTGCATGACGCACTCTTTTGCAGAATATTAGAGCTAGATCGTGACTGCAATAACGGGACATCACCCTGTGAGCTTTTCGGGTGTTGGCTGACGGGAGCCGCCGCGACGTAACGTTCCGATAAACTAGATTCCGCAGGCAGGAACTCAATATTAGAAACTTGCGCAATATGTAAATTCGTAAGTTGTACATGGCTCTTATTGGCTAAAGTGTCGTTTGTATTACTACAGCTATCTCTTTCACGTTCCTCATTCGTAACATTCACATCGACATTGTTAGGAGCATTAATGTCCCAGCTGCTTTGCGTTTTTCTATCTTTAATATTGAATTGAGAGATTCTGTTTGGCACGTATTTCGATATATCTGCGCTTCCCGCTTTCCCGGCGATCCTATCCTCGAAATTAGACGTACCTCTATTCACTGGACTACTGTTTAACGATTTTGAAGTATTGCTCTTCAAAGCGAGCGTCGATGTGCCGCGTAACGCCGTCGTTGAATCAATCGTCAAGCACGATTTTAGCAAGTCCGATCTGCCGTTAAATCTGTCCCTTTCGAAAGTCCCCGGATTTTCAGTCAATCTTGAAAATTGACTTGAACTACGCGTATTAGATGGTTCGGCAGATAAAGGATTGTAGCACGTTCCGTTCATGGTGCCGACTTCAACCGCGTCCCGCAGGTCGGAAGAACTTTGTGTGTCGCGTTCTTTGATATGCAACGAATTCTCGATCGACAAGCGATTTAATTTTTCCATACTGGCTTGCAACTCGAGCTCCCATTGCGTGAACTTGCTCTCGCTGCCGTCGACGGACCTCTTGTCAAGGTGTTCCGCGTCGCTCTTCGTCGAACAAGGTTTCTGTAAATTTTAGACAGACGATAGAAGACGATAATTCCAATGCTTTGTACGAGATTAAATTATTACATATTCTACTGACTTCGATATCGTGCAGTTTTTCGTTGTTTCCGTTTTCGTTATATCTAACGGGAGATATTTTACGACTGTCGGGATCGTTGAACTCATTCTTATACTTCTGGCACGTGTCTGAACCAATGAGCTCGGCACCGACGCCAGGTTCTCGCGGTCCGTTAGCCACGATGTCTAGAATATAAATGTTGTGTTTATAAAAAAAGAAAAATATTTATTTTGTATGTCTCTAAAATATATTTCACGCTACCATAATCTCTTCGTTGCTGGTGCATCTGATTGCTAATTTCTTCCAATGTTCGAAGACTCGTTGCATAATTACGTTTGGCTTCCTTAACAGCTTGCTGCAGGTACTCTACTCTCTCCTTCTGCGTTGCCAACATTTGATCGCACTGGGTCTTTACTTCAAAGTACGGTCTCGCTTTTATTATTGCGTTTCGATGCTTCTCCTCCAATTGCAGTAGCTTTTTCTCAGCAGCGTGAAATAGCATCGCCCTTCTGTGATGTTCTCGACCGCACTCCGCTTTTTGATTCTCCGCGTCCATGACCTCGACAAAAAATTTCATTTTATTTTGTTTGCTATTATATGCTTACGTCTTTATTATAGAAAGCGATCATTGGTGAATTAATTAACGGACACGAATAAATAAAATGTAATTCAGGATATTTTCAATAGCTTCACATGTTTCGCAATAATTTTAAAGGAAATTACATGGTTACCGCGCTATGCGTTTTACTCTTATACTTACTTTAATAGTAGCATGATTGAGCATATCCTGCCATGCCTGGTCAAAATTCCACTCATGCTGATGAGACATGAATCGCGCTTCGGCCAGAGCGACCGTTTCCTTCGCCGCTGCGTGAATTTCGCTGGCTCTTTGAAACAGCTGTGCCTGTTGTTGACACTGCACCTGCAAATTACAAAAGGAAATGTCTCATTGCTTCACTTACATAACAGTTCAGCTAGTTTAATTTAAATCACTTCATGCAAAACAACTAGTGTTAATCTGTAATATGACAAGTTATTTCTTGCCATTATATATATAAATGTATCAGAATTGATTAAAGCTGCTATAAAGTAAATAATATATATAATATCAATAAATCTCATGCAGTTATAACTTTCAATATATACTGAATTTATAAAATTTTATTTCAATTACAAGCGCGATCTCTGTCAAATCAGCATGAGTGGAATTTCAACCGGCCATAGCAGGATATGCTCATTCATGCCGCTATTAAAGCAAGCATCAGAGTAGAACGCACAGCGTGCGGTAATCACGCTACGCGTTCAATAGCAATTCTCTTTAAGCATTGTGAAAAATTTATTGAATTTAATAAATATTATCTGAATTTATTAAAATTCTGCATAATAATGCATTTAATTTAATTATATGCATTCTTATATTATTTTGTGATATAATAAAATTAGGTTTGATTAGATCTCTACCTGAGCTTGATGAGCCATCTCCAATGCTTCGTAATAACATCTTGCCTTTTCAATGCAGCTAGTGCCCAGTTTATCTGTAATTTCTTTCAGCCTCCTTGTTGTGTCCGACAGGAGCTGCCCAAAAGCAGTGTGAGCTTCCTAAAGATCAATTTAGATAAAATGAATATTGCAAAAATACATATATTGTTCATGTACATTATCAACCGAAATACTGTATCTTACATCCAATTCAGTCTCCAGCTTATTAATATTATCTGCTGCATTGTTCAAGTTCTCCAACTCGATCTAGAAGATAAATTTATCTTATAAGATATTATCTTAGACTTTATATATAATTTATATAAATGTAAAGAGATCATATCAGATACAAACTCCTCTGAATTTTTCCACTCAGAATTTGAATTCTATATTGTATGGCTATAAGCTTTAGAGTAAAAAATTGCTATTTAATTACTGTCATTTATTTTAATTGTAACATTCCAGTATGTGAAACAAAAGGTATTACTTCACGCTATACAATTAATAGATTAAGTTATTTCATATTATAGAGAAGAAAATACTTTTATTCATTTGTGTTCACATTATTTTTCTTTTTAAATATAGTACCACAGGAAAAATAAAACAAAGAAAGAATGTGTCTTAAGGTAGAATCCTTCCCTGATTAAATTTCACTTCCACTCACTACAGAACAATTCTGTTCATCAACAGAAGGCAACTCTATATTATGTATATGCTATAAGCATTAGAATTAAAGATCGCTGTTTAATTACTGCCATTTATTTTAATCGTAACATTCCAGTATGCGAAAGGAAAAATATTACTTCACGCTATATAACTAGAATAAATTCGAGAAGAGAATACATTTACTTATTTATGTTCACATTATATATTTCTCTGTTTAGGTATAATACCACCAAAAAACCCTGGTGGACAATTATTCTACATTTTGGAACACTTTTCAGCGAGATTTTAGCAATATATCAGCATAATTTCAGCAAAATTTAATTGAATTTAAAATGCATGTTCTTTACGAATATTTTCATCGAAATTTAATTAAAGTTTAAATTTAATTATTAAAGTTTGATGAAAACGAATGTGCTTTAATAATTAATTAAATTTCGCTGAAATTATGTTGATATTTTGCTAAAATCTCGCTGAAAAGTGTTCCAAAATGTAGAATAATTTCAGCAAAAATTTTTCCACCAGGGAAATGAAAAAAAAAAGGTAGAACCCCATGGGCGTCTCGAGATAGACTCTTCCCAGATTGAATCCTTCCTCACCCTCACAGAACAACTCCATTCATCGGCAGAAGCGATCGAACCATTCATGATCGGGCGCATCTCGCGTCTCTCGGGTACGTCCATCCGCGCGAGGGAAGGAAAGTGAAAGCAAAGTGGGACAATGTACCAGGCGGTGTTAGGCACCGCGACCGCGACGCGGGGACATAACCTAAAACGCCACGGGCGTGGACCGCGCGGAGATCAACTGATCGTCGTCCGCGGGGCGGAGCCGCGAGCCTCTCCCGGGAGCTTCACCTGGATGCGCGGGTCCAGCGCGGCCTCGGCGTCCTCCGCGACGTCCATCCTGCGGCTGGCGCGGGCGGCATTTAACGCTGGCGCGACGTCGAGGGCGACGTGTCAACTCATGATCGCCGAGCCGCGAGATCTCACATCGGAGGCCTCCTCTGCTGTCCTTTTTTTTCTCTCTCTCTCTCTCTCCTTCTCTGGCACGGTCTTCCTCGCGGGAGCTGCAACGCGGCTGGACGCGGATGTTTACATCCCGCGAGGACCACCCTCGCGAGCACTGCGTACGCGGCCGAGACTCGCGTTTACGAGCGCGCAACACTCTCCCCACGACGGGACGGGAACCTCTAGGCGGGGACCGGGATGGGGAAGGGGAGAAGGGAGCGGCCGAGAACGGATCGACGCGGATCACGTCTGAACATAGCTACATACATTCGCGGAGATAAGCGCCGCGAATATGCCGAATACGACGCATATCGATGATGCATCTACTACACCCGCGCATCATCATCGTCTTGGATCGCCCCGGTCATCCCCTCGTCGATTGGACCGTCCCGGCGAGTTTCCGATGGAACTCGCGAACTGGCTATCCACTGCGAAGAGAGCTCCAGCGGACGGTGAAGTACGCGCAAGAGTTGATTCGAGGAGTTTAGTTTAGAAGGGGTTCGATTTGGATGGATTTGACTCACTAGCATCGGCGGAGTTATCAGGGGAACATGTGCCGCTAAGTTCGGAGCCAGTGGCGTAGCCAGGGAGGGGATTAGGAGGATAAATCCCCCCTCGAAATTTTGGAACCAAATATGAAAATATGAAAATGAAAGGTTGAAAACCAAGAGAGAAATGAGATGGTAAATGCTTTAAGGTCTAAAGAAAATGTCCTGAACAAATATTGTTATCTCATTTAATTAAAAAAGTTATGAGTTGGTCTGTGATTTTAATTTTTTTAAAATCCCCCCTCCCTTCGAAGTAAAATCTTGGCTACGCCCCTGTCCGGAGCATTAGTGGGAGCATCAGAGCTGCGTTCGAAAACCCTATTCAACGGATAGAGTAGCGTTTATTAGGCAATCATGATACAGAAATCTTTGCTCTTTTGTCGTAATTGGTCAATTAAATGCTATTCTACCCGTCGAGTAATAAAGTATTTTTTCATTAAGTACTTTTCGAGTAATGAAGTGCGTATGTTCATATAAAACTGTAATGTAATCTTCAAACCTTCGTAACTCGATAAGTACATAATGAAAAAATACTTTATTATAGTGTTTTTTAAAGCTCTCGAAGTAAGCTATAAGAATATGTAATGAAATTGTATTTGGTGATGATCGGTAAAGGGGTTTTTTTAAAACAAAAATTTTTAACTTTTTCTAAATTTTTATTTTAGGCTCTCTTTCAATTTTTACTATTGAAAAACCCTACTTTTTTTATTGCATATTCTTATAGCTTACTTCGAGTGCTTTTCAAAACATTATAATAAAGTATTTTTTTATTAAGTACTTTTCGAGTAATGAAGTGTGTACGTTCATATAAAATTGTAATCTTCAAACTTTCGTTGATTCACAAAGCTTCCTCTACGAGAAAGCCAAACGAAAAAAAAGAAGAAATAAAGAAAAACTTCCTGATGAGGAAGCACTGTGCAAATTCTTAATTTGCACACTTTATTTATTATGTCTTTTTGATTTTTAGATCGAGATTTCAATCATGACCAAAAATGACATAAATTTGGTCAATATGATGTCAAATTGACATTATTTTGACATCATATTGACCAAATTTCATCATATTACTATTTTCTGTTCTCCTTGGGAAGCGATTCTGTTGGTTGTATTAATCGCCGATTAATTTATTAAGTAATTATTCGTATTGTTTTGTGGATAAAATCATTAATGTTTTGTTGTTTAATATCTGGAGAAAAGAATTAGATCAGAAATGAATTATACAGTCAGAAATTTTGCTTTTGTGTCATGTTAGTTGAATTAATCATTAATTAATTTATTAAGTTATATCCGTATATATCTGTATTATTTTGTTAATTATTAACGTTTCGTCGTTTAACATATAGAAAGAAAGATTACATCACACAGAAACAACAAATTATATAATCGAAATTTTTGATTTGAGCAATTCTGCCGATTGAAGTAATCGCCGATTAACTTAAAGGGGGAACCTGGTTTAGGAGGCGGAAAAATGCATGACTTTTAGACATTTTTTCTCAGCTAGAATAAAACCAATCACTTCCAAATTTTAAGAACGTTTTATTACATATTTCAATTATATAAAATAATTTTTTTTATTGACTTTTTGTTTTAAAAATGGAGTCATGTTGGTAGTTGCCAAGCCGTGCAGTTGTTCCACTGTGTACACTCTAGCGATTGTAATTTTTGTCTAAAACAAAAAACTTTTTTTTTTCTTTAATTTTATGTAATTACCTTCTAGTTAAACTAAAAAAATTAAAAGAAAAGTGAGAATTGAGAAATTTATTACTATTATTTAATAAGAAATTTATTACTATTATTTAATAATAAGAAATTTATTATTAATACACGACTTTGAAAAAGAAGTTTTTCACGAAAAATTTTCGACTTTTCCTTACAAAAAATTAGTCTAATTTAATTTTTTTCAAAAACATTTTAGTTCAAATAGAAGAGGAACTAATGTCTATAAAACAAGCCCAAAAACAGTTCAATCGATTTATTAGATTTTTCGTGTACACAAACTAAAAAAAAACCTGTTTTGAGAAAATCGCATTTAAAGTTTGCGGAATAGAAAAGTACTACTTATTGAAAACTTACAGCAGTCACAGGCTAATCTGCGATATCACGTCCAAACACGCATTCAGACTCATACACACAAACACTGACTCATCTATTCAATACGGAACATTTGCCGAGTCGATAATCTTCTTCAAAAAACTATACTAATACCTCGTATACCTTGATGCATAACCTTCTCGAGGCTGTAACTCGAAAAGTACTTGAAATTTCGGCCTAAAATTTTAAGAGGACATTCTCAGGTAGTGCTACTATTGATTAAGACAACTTCTGGAAATTCGATTTGTTGGACCTTATAAGGGTTCCCCCCTTAGGCCCGGTTTTTTATTATCTGGTTAACTTGTGGTTTAGGATTTTGACCAATCGCATCCCAGGTAGCAAGCTGACGTTATTTGTCGTCATTTTGACATCAAAATGACGTCTAATGTCGTCAAAATGACGACAAATAACGTCAGCTTGCTACCTGGGATTTGACAATTTGGCCACTTGTTCAAATGCGATTGGTCAAAATCCTAAACCACAGGTTAACCAGATAATGAAAAACCGGGCCTTAATCAGAATTTAAATCTACTACGAAGTTGCCTTCAACTGAAAGGTAAGGCGCGGGTTTCGAAGATCATACAATCTTTCCCATACGCATCTTCACAGAGAATCAAATCTGTAATCTCAATTATACATAAATTAGGGAAAATCATCTGGCGATGAGATTTAAGCCGGTATTCATAGTCCGTTCTTATATTTAAGACCGTCTTAAGTACAATCTTAAGATGTCGTAAACCAATCACAAAGCCGTATTAACGTCTTAAGATGTTACTTAAGACGGTCTTGAAATAAGAACGGACTATGAATCCCGGCCATAGTTTTCCATTTTCTTTTTCTCTCACTCGCGCGGAAAAGCGGGCGGGTGGCGCCATCTGGCACGAAGCTCGCGCACCAGCGACGACGGCAGCGGGTCGCGCCGCGAGAGTCGGTGGCCACTGGCCAACAAACATGGCGTCTGCCAAGTAACAACGCTCCACGCCGTGCAACGAGTGCCTTACGTGTTTTTAGGTTGATGTTACCGCGTCGCCGCGCGCATTACTCCGCGTTCCGCATCAGCGAGCCGTTTTCTACGTTTTTCTACGCGCAGAGGCGCAGCCTCTCCTCCTGGGAGATCTCTCGGCCGTGCGACGGTGGTGCGTGCAACTAGTGCATCGCGACGGCGGCGACGACGACGACGGTGGTGGTGGTGGAGGCGGTGGCGGTGGTTCGCGACGGCGGTTCATCGCGGTGAGTCACGGAGGCCCGTGCACGCACGCACGCACGCACGCACGCACTTACATACGTGCGAGCCACCGCGGGTCCGCTAATTGACAGCGGAAAGCGGGACGATTGTCACGGATCCGCGGGCCAACCGGGGCGTGCGCGAGAAGAAAGCTGGCCGCGTCGGCCGACCGGTGCCGATTTCTCGCCTCCGCTCTCCCGTTCCGCGAATCCGTCGCGCCGCACTTCCTCTCGTTCGGGTGATAACTGTTACTCAATATCCTGGTCTTTTTCCTTCTTAATACACCACCGCACGACAAAAGCGGTTTCGCGTCCGAGTGCACGGTCAACCGCGTCCGTGGGAAAAGTTGGATTTTGTATTATATCTGGATTATCGAGCGGCTTTACGGTAATACTTAGATTTTGTTTACTTCATTGGTTCCGATAATCGCGTTACGTACCTATATTGGACCTGATGCTGATTCTTGCTTGAGTTTTGTGTGCTAAAATTGTTTAATTGGATTATTATACTTTCAGAATAGGAGACCATTGTTTCGAAAATGCCTACGCAGACGGCAGAGAACGATGACATTCGGGTGAAAATTGTATACAATGGGTAATGCATGTTATGAGACTTGTTTTACAATTTACAGTTTGAAGTATATGATTTGTCTTTGATTTAAAGAGTAATGCTCAATTTCTCTCGAATTTTAAATCGCTTATTTTAATTTTATTGTTTCCATAACCAAATTAGTTATATTGATCATTAATAATAAATATAATATGTAAATGCTTTTGGAATTGATTCAGAGAAAGAGGACTCTAATGATAAAATGAAGATAAGGATTATACGAATCGAAGGAAAGTAGTGATTGTAAGACAGATGTGTGACGTGAAATTTTCCTGTATTAGGGAGATACAAATCACGTACATCACTCCCGGGATTTCAGTGGACGCCCTGCGCGAGGAGATGCGAACGATATGCGGCTTCGGCACGGAGCAATTCACGATGAAGTGGGTGGACGACGAGGGCGACCCGTGCAGGATCGCCTCGCAGCAGGAGTTGGATGAGGCGCTGAGGCTGTACGAGCTCGAGAAGGACACGGAAATAACCATACACGGTCAGTCAGGCCTATTTACGTTGAGCACCGGATCCCTCAATCGTCTCGCATGTTGCTTTGACTTTAGCGACGCATTAACCGTTCAAAGACTGCGCATCGCGCTCGACGATAATCTCTTGCATGCTAGGCACTTACATAATTAGGAATGGAGTACCGCACTCGTGAATCATGCACGTTAGAATCAGCGCCCGGTAGCGGAGGCGCATGCATATGTATGTGACAAAATAGGCCCATCGGTAACGTCCACCGATGTCTTTAATATTCCACCGTTAATGGCCGCCGTTTAGATAAGGGGCCGTCCATAAATTACGCGTAACCGATATATCTCGGCCGTGCATATTAGCGGTAGCGTATACTAAATGCACATATGCAGGCGCTCCGACGCGCTTCAAGTATCGATACGCGCCTCGGATAACGGTATGTACGTATACGCCTCGACGGTGCTCGCCTTATCGGCGGTTTATCGCCGATACGAGTCGGCGATTAACGGCGAAACGGCTTCATCGGCGCCTGACGACGATGTTTACTCGATGCACATCGATCGATTTGGCGCGCGATTCCTCAAGGATGACAACATTCTCGGATCACGCGCGAGTTTGCGTGTCCACGAGGATTCTATATAGTCAGAGAGGCGTGTGATATGCTTAGAAATTCATCTGCTCTCCGAGACCTTCCGAGGTAATTCGATACGGATCTCATTTGTGCGACGGCAGGATACTTCTTGGAAGAAGGAGCGTGTCGTGATCGCGCATACATTTCCGGTCCGAAGGACTCGCGACTCTCGCGTCTTCTTTCGCTCCTCTCCGCGAAACTTCAATGACGATCGAATCCCCCTTTGACAAATATGGCACAGACCCTACGAGCTGTAAAGATTAATGTTTCAAAGGGAAAAAAGAGTACTCTGAATATATTTCCTTGTTTTTTAACAAAGTCTTACACCGCGAATTAATTTGCGCTGCAAGAGTATAGATCGTCGAAAATATCGATCGCGAACTGTTCCAAGAAAGCACCAAGATAATGAGGGGGTACAACTAATTAAAACACTTGATATCTCGAAGGATTACAGAGTCTGGTTGAATTATTGCTCTCATAAATAATTCTCTTATTAAACATGGCTTAACAAGATTGCATCTCTTTTCTGGAGCCTCGTGAAAAATCAATAATTCGCTAATGAAAACGAGACTCGGTGCGCGAATTTTATTCGGTACATGTAAAATGGTCGGACATTGTCGTACATGGATATCGACAGAATCTCGGTTTTTCGATGCATATAACGCACGTCAATCTTTGTAAATGTCTATGTTCGCGCGATATCGGTCGCAGCGGTAGCGATAACTGCATGCTGTCACGAAAGAACGAGAAAGAATCGACGGGGCAGCGACCGAAGGAGCAGAAAATGCAAGATAATAATTCAAAGAGACGAACAGCCAACGATCAAAGTGAAAAATGGGAGGGAGCCAGAAAAATAGAGTAAAGGATAAAGTAGAATAGAGTGTATCGCATGTTGTGGAACGGAACGGTCGTCTTGGAATCCTCCGTAAAGGCAGAAAGATACAAAGGGCAGAGAAATCGTTGACAGGAAGAAATAGAGTTAACGAAAGGGACGAGGAGCACGTATAATATAATACGGGACGGGGAGGAGCGCAAAGTTTACTTGAAAACGGTGACAAGAAGAATCGCTGGATAATCAGTGAGCAAACAGCAAAGGTATAAAGGAGGAGGAAGGGCGAGCGGAAGAGAAAGAGGTAGAGCTCGGGAGAGGCAGAACTTGTGGGTGGATATAGGCGGGTGTAGAACCGGCAGGCAGCGAGGGGGCGACGGGGGATACATGTATCACCTCCACCTCGGCGTGATCCGCGTTTGCGCGATTCGGTCGGTAGCGTGCGCCGGGCGGCGGCGACGACGGTGGTGGCAGCGGTGGCGGTTAACGCATCTCGCCGCGACGGTAGTCGATATCCTTGCACGGACCGATCAGCAAGGGCGCAACACACACACGTCACGCCGTCGCGCTACCGTCGTCGCGAATCTGACCGTGAGATCGCAAGATCGGGTCGCCGCAGGCGGGAGGAAAGTGTCGCGGAAAGAGCGGAGTCGAGCCGGAGGTCGCCGCGGGGTTGCGGAGTGCTCCTTCGACAGCCTGCCAGACCCCCAAAGAAGGGGTTGCGTCATCGTGCGCCTCGACGGCGGCGATATTCGACGGTGGTTGTCGGCGCGTTTGGCTTGCTACACCGCGAGTGGAGAGAGGTCGCAAAAGAGGCGGTAAACTAGCATCGATCGAGGCTGGTGATTCGTCGCATGCTCATCCCGGCGGCTCCTGTAAGAGGTCGACCGCGGTGAAGGAGAAAGAGACGAAACGGGAGAAAGAAGGGAAGAACGAGGCAAGGGGCGAGGCGGGTAAGGCAATCGGTAGATATACATATATAGAGAAAGAGAGAGAGGGAGAGAGAGAGAGAGAGAGAGAAAGAGAGACGTAGAGCCGCGAAAACAGAGAGGCGAGGCGATCGCGCGCGGTTGGAGCGAACAAAAGGGATATACATACCGCGGCGATCGAGCAAGGCGAGGCAAGCACGGCTAGACTCGCTACAGAATGGCGTGGGGCTACTGGAGCGCGACTTCCGTCAGCGACCGGGGTCGGTCACCTCGCCGCGAGAAGGACAAACAGCATCAGAGCCTGCATCAGCAGCAGCAGCAGACGCAGCAACAAATGCACCAGACGGAGCTGTCCGCGCAGAGCACTTACGCCAGCATACAGGAGCGAGAGATCGGCGTGACCGCCCCCGGCATGGGGGTCGCGACGGAGGAACCACCCTGCAGCATGATGATCCAGGGTGGTTCCTTCTATTCGTACTCGGCGGCGACTGCGGCCGCCGCGGCCGCCGCCGTAAGCCGTCGTATCTCCACCGTCGTCGAGGGTAGCGGCGGCGGTCCGTCCTCCATCACCTCCACCGGCATCCAGGTGTTACCGCGGGAGCGTCACGTGAAACCCGGCACCAGCACGCATCCGCCGTCGCCGGGTAGCGGCGACTCGGCCGAGTACGAGCAGCCGCTCGTCGGTCACCTGCGCTCCCCCGACATCTCGCCGCCCCCTTGCATCGGTAGTCCGCCGCATCACCATCATTACCATCATCACCACCATCACGACGACATCTTCGCGCAGCCCGGCACCTCGTCCAGGGTGACGAAGCTGCTCCCGTGCCCGCCGGACACCGTCGAGGGTATGGACGAGCTGTCCGAGGCCGAGCTCGAGGAGGTGGCGGCAAACGCCGAACTAATTTACGGCATCGGACCCACCGCGACGTGCCGGGTGCACGGGCCGTGCAGCCAGCAGCAGTTATCGCTGCCGCCGGAGTCCGCGCTCTCGATGACGTCCTTGCTCGACGTCGAGTCCGCGGGCCCGTCGCCGTTCCAGTTCAACGAGATCACCTGGGGTAGGTGCAGCCGAGGGAGGATACATTGAGGAAGAGCACGTCTCTGGCGCGCGACCAGCTTCGCCCTCCTCCTCCTCCTCCTCCTCGTCATCATGTTTCTTTGACGCAGCCTGTGATCTAGGTCAAAGTCTGCCCGCCTGTCTACCTCGCTAAGATAATCCACACCACACGTTCTTGTGAGTGTGCGATCGCGTCCGGTGCATTTCGCTCGATGCCTAGAAAAACGCGTGTCTTCCGGCCGCCGCGCCGCACGACTCGCGGAACGCGAGTTCTCGGCGCCCTCCTTTCCGCCGGCTTTGGCATTTGTTGACGGAAATCGTCGTGGCCGCGACGTTTAGCGCATTGCAGTAATATAAAACTCTAAGTCGGTCACGTGAATTAATTATCGCGACTTTGTCCTCGCTAAAAGTAAGGGGTTGTACTGGTAGTAGTCGCTGTCGAGTTGTCGCTCGGTTTAGTGCATCTCTTTCTTTTTTTTTTCGCGTCGGCTATGATGGATGGAGAAACTTTTTTTTTTTCTACGCTGTATCAAATTTATTCCGCTTAACATACCGCGCTTTATCCGATCGCATTTTAATTGATGACATAATTCACCTTTTCCACCTTTCCCATCAATTTCGCAGAATAATCGCGATAAATATAGCCGGCAAGGTCTATCGGTTCTTTAAATACGCTCGTACCTTTTATTTATAAACGTATTATGCATATCGCAGTCGTCATGGTTGTTTTGCGGTAGGCCATTCCTCGCGGCGTGTTAAGCGACAAAGGCGATTACTATCAGCCGGCGTTTCTTTGACGATAAACTTTTATCTCTCTCTTTTCTAGCTCGCGCAACGCTATCGGGGGCAACGAATGCATCGCCGTCCAGTATGTTTAATTTAGAGCATGAATTAGAACTCGGCCGCATCGACGCCGGTTACTCGGCGATCCAGTTCGAAGTTTTAAGTACGATCTTCGTTGCTGCCTTCCCTTCGGCGCGTATATGCGCCGGTGCACTTATGCACTTACCATTATAGATCCGTGCTTCTAGGGTGCCACGCGTCGCCGTCATGGTCGTAGTACGTGCATCCCGCATACAGCTCGTTGCACGTATCCCACGTTAGGGGTGAGTGTATCGTCTTTATCGCCCGTGTCATCGATCCCCCTCCGCGATAATTAGTCCATGAATATTTCAAGGAATTGCGCTCACCTCTCGCGCCGTTGTACGCCTCGTCGTCCCGGCATCGTCGACCCGCGCGTCCGCGCCGCGGCTCTCTCGCTCTCCCGTAACAAACGATTCGATTACGTATATTGTACCAACGGGAGAGCACCGATGGCCTCGTTAGCGAAACCGCGATCGTATGACACGCGTCGTATCCACGCAATCCACGCGACTGCGCCTCGTCTCGTATTCATACGATGGGGACCCTACAGAGAGTCACTTCAGCAAGACGAGCTATTAATCTTTCCCAGCCGATAGATTCCCTGTCAAATTTAGCGTTTGACAGATCTTGGCATTTTCAGTATCTAGACATTTCAATGTTTCAATAAGCTAATAGATTGATTATGCATTGATTTTAATGGACTGATTAATGCTGTTCATTCCGCCCGTATGATCTGCATTATTTATTTGTAAATTTATTTCATCTCTGTACTCTTCAAATAGATGGAATCGATTTAAATTTATTGAAATGTCTTTGGCGGTCTGGTAAATCTATTAACGAATTCGTGCTATTGATGTTCTATAGGTCCTATTGTCCATCAACCTACATTCATCGAGTATCACTCGAGCCGAGGATCTATTTTGAAGTTCTGCAAAAAGATTGGTTTTACCTGATCGAAGCACGTGCCTCCAGACAAAAACCTTTTGTCCGCTCTCCCGTTGCGACCTTCGGTGATAGTTTTTCGGCCTGCTGCCTTAGCCGTTCAGTCTTTCTCACAAATCTCGCCGCGGGACCACGATGCACCAGCTGACTTAGCCGTCTGAATCTACGTGGCCGCTTTAAAACGTTAAAGCGAATAATCCGGAACAATTCGCGGCTTTAATTTTATTCCACTCATTAACTGCGCCAACTTTCATTTCTTTCGTGGATTCCAGAGTTTCATAAAGCATTATCTGCCCGCGACACGCGACGCAATATACTTAATTGTATATTTAATCATCATTCTATTATACGTACCGTACGCGCGGGATTGTCCTGATAAAGGGCTCGTGTCCTCGCTCGTCCTTCGCTAATTAGAATTTATACGGCGTTTCTGTGACCGCTCCTGGGAGGCAGGATTAACCCGACGTCGGCGAGTAACGAGATTAAAAACGTCCGCTGGAGCGCCAGGACCTTCGGCTTTCGGCGAGGGTTTCCGCGCGCGCGGCTTCGTCGGCTTCGCGGCTTTATCGGTACGAAGTTGCGAAGGAAATTTAATCGCGAACGCGCCGCTGTCTCACTCTCGCGATAAGCGATAACGCGCCGCTCGATGGCTCGGATAGAATTCAGTGTTACTCGTTATCTGACCGTAACCGGAGCGATACTGAGTAGGACACGGCAGCCAGTACACACAGAATGTTGGACAACGAGCAGCGGATCTCGATCGGGTTCCGGTACTCGAATTGCTTCCCGTGTAAGTTCGCATTCGACACTTCGTCGATCCCGACGTAATCCTCCTTGACGCGGATGAAAGCGGGAGTGGCGAGTCGATCGGCGACTCGACGTCTCGTCGACGAATTAAATACGCAGTCTTAAATCATTGATCGCTTTGATACGAGGAAGTGATTTCTCAGCATCTTCCTCTGGATATTTCTGGCTCGGCGGCTTTGCCATTAATTATTAACGTAGCTCTACTCAGACTACCTTCTCATATCTCTCGTATGTCATAATCCATTAATCTCGCTGGGCTTTTTTTTAACTTCATTTTTTCTGCTAAATGTACGATGGAACGACACAGGGAAATGAGAATAATTGTTTAACCAGACGGTAGAGACTCCAGATTCGTGTTTCCACGTACCTCCGAAATTTTGTTCGGCGAAAGCTGCAGAGAGGTAACGTCACGTTTTGTCAGCAAAGCGAACGTGAATTCTTTCTGTTCTGTTACAGTTTTTCCGAACGTGCCGCCCGCCCCCGGGATGCCGTGCCAGGGAGAAGACAGTGAGTGTGTTTACTGTTCATTGGAAACGTCTCAGCCGCCGCCGAGTCGCGCAGCTCCTCGCTTGCGCTCGATATATACCATATTAGCCAATGCGTACTAGCCAGCGAGTTCTAATTAACCGTCCGGTGGAAAGAAACGATTAGCGCGCGATAATAGACAGACACACGATGCGTAACTCCGTTACGTGCGGAAATAGAAGAGCCGTAGAGGAAACATCCATCTATCGCTCTCGACACCCCGCTCTCCACCAAAGCTCTTCCCTCGATACGTTTTTCAATCACAATCTTCATGACATCAACGCCTGCGTTACACATCGAACAAACCTTCTGATCCTTCGGTGCAGCTACAATAGATTGAACTTAATTATAAATTAATCTTTTCGCGCATCACAATTATTCGATAAAAGACTTACGAGATACATATGTCTTCTCAGTTTGTGGATTAACAGATGACAATAAACTTCGATTAATTGTAAGATTTTTTTTCGCTGGGAATATACGTAAAGATTGAATAACATTATAATAACGATTGAATTAATTTCGTTTTTTTAATAAAGGATAAAAAAATACGCCCATTCATGAATACCGTTAATCCGGTGTGGCTGCAGCGAGGAACCAGAAACCTTAAAACACGTTCTTTCCTTATAATGTACAGTCGCTCGATAATCGCCGGCTACCAGAGATTCTATCGATGTCACGACCCGAGGAAACCTGGGAATCTGGAAATTACTGCGTCAGAATGACTAGAAAAAGTTTTCGTTCTGAGTCGCGTGGCTTCAAGTGTGCGAATCGTTTTCGCCGAGTCTTCCTCAGGTCTCTGGCATCGGAGTCGATATTCACTCGTGGATAAAGCATGAATTAAAACCGATCAGCCGTAACTCTTCTCCGAATCCTTTTATGTGATAGTTCACAAAAAACAAAAGAAAGAAACTTACCGTCATTCCGGCGCGCGTTTTCACCGTCGACGCTGCATGAGACACATTTCGCACGAAATGTTGTTGTTTCCCGTTCGCATCGATTCACTTCCTTTGTTGCCGGTGAAGCCGCACGTCGTTCGATTGCGCGATCGGTCGCGACCGGGCGAAAGGAGAGGATAGTGGCGTAAAATCAATTTACAAAGTTACTCGACAATATTCGACGGCGAAACTTTATTATCAAAATAAAATTCCTGAGCGACTGGAATCGAACACTTTATATGGAAAATATAACTCTACTATTACTCGTCTTACAAGATATTATGTAAGCGTTTTTATAAAGCGCAGAGAGAATACTTATCTCAGATACAGATAAAGATATATATATTTAGAGAGAACGGTTATAATGTAAACTTTTATTATTTTTTTACCAATAGATCAGCCACAAAATAATTTGATTAATTACTATACTATTAATATCAATGGTTCAGTAGAGATTAATATTAATAATTCAATTAATAATTGATTAGATGAGCTAAGATGATTGTATTTCGGTTAAAGACTGCTTTATAATGAGGTTTCATCGTCGTTCAGCACGGGTGGATCGCGGATGTCAATCGCGGCGAATTGATCGATCAGTTGGTGCTTTCCATCATTTGTGACATTTATGTTATTTCATTTTCCGAAGGAAGCATCTACAGACGTGGCGCTCGTAGATGGAGGAAGCTGTACCGAGTGAATGGCCATATTTTTCAGGCGAAACGATTCAATCGGGTAAGTTCATCATTCCATTTAATTATCATTGCACAATTTTTACTTTGTTCATCACCCTGCCCCCCCCCCTCCTCTCGCCCTCCTCTTTCATACACAATCTTTGCGAAAGTAGATCTGTCGCAGGTGCGACGCGGCCGGCGAAACAGACGTTCTGTGCAGAGCTCTCTCGTAGAGCACTTCCAACACTCTAAAACTTGCTGGCTAGTGACTTCGTCGCCGACGAAGGGAACAGAGGGGAGCGTTGCTCTCTCTGTCTTTTCTCTCTCTTTCTTACTGTGTTGCTGGAAACACAAAGTTGCTGTCCTTACGAAACTGGGCTCACATACGAACTCTCTCGATCTTGCTTCGTGCGTAATCCTACCGTTTCGTTCATCCCCTTCCTTCCTCCAGTGTACTTTACTTTACCCAAGCTCTTGGAAGAGCATTCGCTGCGTGTAAGACCGGATACTTAAACTTAATTATCATTTGCTCGACTCAGACTTTGGTCCTGGGATGTTTTGAAGTCGGAGCGTCGCGTACGTTATCGCTGCGTTTCTTCGTGAGGCTTAAACGCGACTTCCACTTTGCGGGATGCCGCGATACACTCCTAACACGGCAAGTCCGGGAAGTAATATAATATAATGTCCTTCGTTCGGTTTAATTTGCAGAGGGCCTTTTGCGCGTTCTGCCAGGATCGGATCTGGGGTCTCGGGCGGCAGGGATTCAAGTGCATCCAATGCAAACTGCTCGTGCACAAAAAATGCCACAAGGTGGTGCGCAAGCCATGCCTGAGCCTGCAGCAGCAGCAACAGCAACAGCAGAGCGCAGAGTCGCAGACGATCGACAGAAACGGCGACCAACAGCTTGATCCGTATCCGTGCGGCCCAGCGACTCATCTCGAAGATGAGATCACGGAATCACCAATCATCGAAGAGCATTCGCGTGATCGTAAGATAATTTCAGTGAACATATTCCTGGTTTATGCGTTATTCAACATTTTTCATAGCCATAAAAAATGGTAAATTATAACTTTCTGCGAAGATATTGTTGCAATAAGATTAATATAGAGTGCAAGGATATAATTAATTCATACTATTTTGTGTGTTAAATAGTATATTTCTTTTAACTATCACTTTTTTTCTATACTGTTATATTTCTTTTATTCTTATTATATTACATATCTTTTTATTCTTACTATTAATATACTTTATATATATATGATTTTATAGGAATCGGACATGGGGAAGGGGAAGAATTGCCATTGGACACACTGAACGAGGGTGATACTTCGAACGACATGCAACGGCAGTACTCGTTGAACGACTTCGAGTTGATCAGGGTGATCGGTCGTGGTTCCTACGCGAAGGTCTTGATGGTGGAACTGAAACGTACTAAGAGGATTTACGCCATGAAGGTAATCAAGAAGTCTCTGGTGACAGACGACGAGGACATCGATTGGGTGCAGACGGAGAAACACGTGTTCGAAACGGCCTCAAATCATCCGTTTTTGGTGGGCCTGCACTCCTGTTTCCAAACGCCGTCGCGTCTGTTCTTCGTGATCGAATTCGTGCGTGGTGGCGATCTCATGTTCCACATGCAAAGACAGCGCCGTCTTCCCGAAGACCATGCGCGGTTTTACGTAGCCGAGATCAGTCTGGCATTAAATTTCTTACATGAGAAGGGTAAAAAATTCTCTTTTTTTCTGAACAAATTAATAGGAAATAGAACGTGCAATTGAATTCGATAATTGTTCACTTTCAGGTATCATATATAGGGATTTGAAGCTGGATAACGTACTGCTTGATCACGAAGGACACGTTAAGCTTACGGATTACGGAATGTGCAAGGAGGGCATCCGGGAGGGCGACAACACCGGCACCTTTTGCGGCACTCCTAATTACATCGCTCCTGAGATTTTACGTGGCGAGGAATATAGCTTCTCAGTAGATTGGTGGGCTCTGGGGGTCCTGCTGTATGAGATGTTGGCAGGCCGTAGCCCCTTCGATCTCACTGGCGCGGCCGAAGACCCAGACAAGAACACCGAGGATTTCCTATTCCAAGTTATTCTGGAGAAGACCATACGTATACCGCGATCCTTGTCCGTTAAGGCTGCGTCTGTCCTTAAAGGATTTCTTTGCAAGGATCCCGCGGAAAGGCTGGGTTGCGGAAAGAGGCCTTCTGGTTTCCTCGACATTGTCGCTCATCCCTTCTTTAAAGCAATCGATTGGGAAATGGTAAGTATCGTTCTGACATAGATACAAAAGCTTATCTATTTCATAAATACGAATGTTATTAACGAGATTTTCATGCCTTCTTTAACTTCACAGCTGGAGCAGAAACAAGTTACACCGCCCTACAAGCCACGTTTGGATTCTGATCGCGATCTCGCAAACTTCCCGCCTGAATTTACGGATGAGGAAGTCCGTTTAACTCCGGATGATCCGTAAGTTGTTACAGAGTTCTAAATTTATATAATTAAAAAATTTAAAGTTTAATTAATTAAAAAAAAGTTTTGTAAAAATTTATATGAATATTTGCTATATCTTATTACAGTATAAGTAAATTTTGAACGTAATATTCATGTAAGAAAATTTGCAGGAAACAAATCGAAAAGATCGATCAGAGTGAATTCGACGGTTTTGAGTATGTGAATCCTCTATTAATGTCACTGGAGGACTGCGTGTGACAAGAGCCACTTTTCATTGTGCAGCGTCACAATCAAGACCAGCAGCAGCAGCAGTATCAGCTGCAGCAGTGCTACATGTACGAGTTGCAAGATAGACTCGCGAAACTTCGTATCGATCCCCTACTCCCCGTTGTCGGCTCAAGCAATCAAGGTTATCACAATAACGTATTTCTAATGACGTACTCGGAGGAGAATGAGAACGACAATAATTATAACGAGCATCAACGGCTACCGCCGCCCTTCCCCTTCCGATACGAAAGCCCGACGTACTCTCGTTCTCTAAGTATTACAGACGTAACTTACAGCCCAGGCAATAATAATGCGATCGTTAGCAATTACGACGAGAATGATTATGACGATATGGAGGATGAGAATCCGCGGAAAGGTCTCCTAAAACAGATATTTTGCCTTCCATTAAATTAAAGCTCGATCCGAGCTTCATTTTTAAAAGGATAAGGTTGCCTCCGATTCGATTACTCGATATGCATTTTTGTAGAGACAGCTCGAGACTTACAATATCGTCGGACGTAAACGTCCTATGTACTTACATAGTATTAAAAAATACGGAAAATATTTAATTGAATCTAAATATATATATATATATATATATATCGTTAAGTTAACTGTTCTCTTTCACACATGGTGCTGCGAATAGACATGTTGATGGGTAACGTTACTTTCCGCAGCCTTTAGTTGGGAATCTAAAGGTGAAAACGTACCTGACTGCTTTGATCGATCTTTTAGGTACTTTTACAGTACCGTTTCTTTTGCGCAGCGGATTGATATTCCCAAAGTATTACGTGACTAACCATTCCTTTCTATATACGATTTAAAAAAAAGTCAGGCATATTTTAACTGTATGATCGTTATTCCGAACAATATGAGTTGTAGATTAGTTACATTGTGGAAGAATCATACCAAACATAGTAATAAAATGTTCTCTTTTTCGTTGAATAGCTCTTACATGTACATTTTCACTGAAACTTGCGGATAGTAATTATATCGAGATGCGTTGCTTTTATACGGACATTCCTATTAACTCGATTAAATCGATAGTCGTTACACTGGTCACTTTATGGATCGAAGGACCATCGCGTATTGTGGCAACAGTGAATTCCAAACATTTCCTTTCGTATCGAGAAATTGTACTCGCTGTTAGGATAGAAGGATAATAAGCAGTAACAATAATTTTCTATGAAAACGTGGTTTTTTACTTGTAGGAACGTATTCTGGGAATATTTTTTACTCCACAACAGCTAGTTGTATTTACACGTTTATCTACATTGATAGTGTACTTCTCGTCCAAGTGTGAGAGAGTATACCGATTCCTATAGTGTGATTAGGACAATTTTTATAGTTTTTCAAAGTAATAACGAGCAAACGTACAACTGGGCAGTTGGAGTACTAAAGACTAGTTTACCTTCTTATTATTAAAGTTTACATAGAGATCATCGTGCACAGTATTCCCTGGATATTTATAAATTTCTAATGAATAAGACGTGCAATGTCCGCTCTAACTTTATTCTAAACTAATCGCAAACAAATTTTGAAGCGTATTACGTCACAAGTATTAACCGTAGAAGTATTGCTGAGAGTCGTGACATTTTGCTAGATTAATATACGACTCGTAAGAAAGTTAACGAGTAAGAGAATTGGGCGATTTACGTTACGTTACGACGAAACGCGGATATTCGCTGAATTGAATTATACATAGACAAGAGTACATGGTATGTATTAAAGTTACTACGCATGGTTTTTGTTCCGGTGATTATAACGACGACTGCTAAAGACGTTAAAAAAGGAAAAGATTTCGCAGAGTAACAACTGCGAAGATCGATGTAGAATTATCGTAAATGTGAAAAGTATTTAATGTAGGGGTATCACACGAAAAAGTGTTAACGAGACGAAAAGTATATACCAAATTCACATCACGTAAAAGAGAGATGTAATTAAATCTCGTAGTTCTCTCCGAATTCTCTCGAGCGTCGGAGGTATGCATACGATAAAGCGCGGATAACTTAGTTCCGACATTAGAGCTATCTTTAAAAAAAAACAATCGATGTTACATGATACTCTGCCCGGCGTAAATGCGGCGACGTTACATAAAGAGGAAAGTATCGTGTAACTTACGTTAGGGAAGAGATCGTGCGTTAGAGAGAATATGGTGCCAACACTCAACATCTTAATAGTATCGAACGATTATTACGAGTATTACGCGTTGCAGAACTTACGTGATTTTTTGTTTGAGCGACGAGAACCACACAATTTTTTTATCTTTGTGTTTGCTATCTTCTTTCCGTAAGAACGTGTGGTATGCATAGAGAACTTCGTACATGAATTCCTATTGTAACATAGCGAATTGAATACATGTTATCCGCTGTAAACTTAATTGTTGCAAAGGCTGCTATTATTTTATATAAACTACGGCGATCCGCTATTTTTTTATAGGGACGAGTCGGACGACGAACGCGGGAGAGAGAGATAACTATAAAAGTATTCTAAATAAAGAGATCCTTAACGCTGATGGTATTGAGACTGTATGTTACAGTATATGGTATGATAATGATATATATATTCACATACTGTTGATTTTCGGCACCATATACTGCAGTTAATTATTTAAGAGACGCTTAGTATTGTTATCTTCTGGCGCGAATATTGTCTTTCCACGAACGGAGCACGGTGTTTCGCGCAACAATCGATATTGTTGGACAAGGGGAAGGTATGGAAAAACAGATGGTGTTATATCACCTTTGGTCAATTGATTGCGCGTCGTACCGAGCTCCGTTTACAAGTTTAATATGCGGCACAGTGACGCAGAATCGCATGGAATATATTCCATACTTTGTATCGTATTTTATATTCCTTTTTAAAGAACCATACGGAGCGAGTCCTAGGAAAGAATACGTCCGAGGCTTGCATTGTTTAGACTTTATCATCATTAATTATGAAACTTTCCACGCATTTGTATGCTTTTGTTGTAGGAATTTATGAAATGTTATATAGCTATTTATACTCGGATACCCGAGGATCTCGGATACTTAAACGAACGAAGAGATACGTATTCCATGAAGAGATATATACGCGTATTATATATATATATATATATGTTTAAGTTAGAGCTACTTAATTTAATTGGATCCAATACGTCGTCGAGAGAGAGAAATTATGCGGATTTTCTGCATATCCGAGCCTCGGATATCCCAAATACGTTCCGAAAGTACGGGAAGAAATTATTAGATCCACGCGAGCAGATATTGTATGAAATATAAACTTAGGGGAGTAGTATAAGAGTCAATCATCTTCGTACTTTCTGTGCGATCTTTTTATAGATAATGCGCGTGCACAGAAAAAGGAAGAGAAAGATTAGGCGAATGTTTTATGATTAAGAATTTATTACTGATTAATGTCAGATTTATTGGATGATACACATACTCTTTCAGATAATCTAATTTTTACAGATATTTCCAGGAATTGAGAGTCTTGCTTTTCATTTTGTTCTTCTTTGACGTATGTCAGTCTAAATGCTGGATTTGAATATACACATCGGGATTCTAAGACAATGACCGCAGATATAATTTTTCTCTAGTATTCCATAGCGTAATTTTCAAATTCTTATCCTAATTCTTATCTAATTCCATTTTATAATTTCTCATTATGCAGTATAACGTAAGTGACAACTTCCCTTGTTGTCTCTTGATTATTCCCTTAGAACGTCCCGCTATGTGTACTCAATGTGTATATAATATATTTATGCATGTACATAGTGTCAAAAGATACAGATACGCGTACTGATATAATATAACAGAAAAGTTTACGAGAAAAAATATATATCGGAGTTGTAGGTATTTGTAATATATTAATTAACTATGAAAACCGATAGTGACATTATAATACAATAATTTCGGACACGCATCACTCTTAATGCTCAGTTAGTCCATCGTATGAATTTACGGTGAACGTAATCTATACGATTCGCCTTCTTTCTAATAAATCTTCCATATTCACGTTTCTTACTTTGCTTTACATACTTTGCTCCAGATTAATTAATTCACATTTGATTGCAATACACGTGTTCTATGTTTATATTGCAGGTACAATATCGCTTGGTCGTATTTTGTGGACGTAATTTCATTAAAGAAAATATTTTAACGTATTATATATCTTTACTGAGGAAGACATTAAAATTCTAACGTATTATTTCTGCTTGTAACTCGGCGATATTGAGACTGTTTTTATTTCAATGTTGAAAAGAACGATATACAATAAGATGATTATTATAATTAAAATTATATATATATATATATATATATATAATATTTATAGATAAAATTGACGAGTGATTGCATTTAATTGTTATAGAGTACAAGATATCAAAAAGCAGAAGGGACGCTTATACTTTAGGATTTGTTACATGATCTAAATGAGAATATAAATTAACGAGGTGCACTCTGTCCTCGCAGGCAGGCTAGGAGGAAGGTCTCGGAGAGAGTGGGCGAATATTAATTAAGTGTGTCTCGTTTCGCAGGATTAACGAGAATCGATTGTACGCGTGCCTTCTCTCGTCCACGACGACAAAGTGCCGCGCGTATGTTATCGACGTGTTAACGATGGCCTCATAATTATTACTGGATAATTGCCGAGTATATTTAAAATTATATACGTTATTATACATATATATTGCCGTTGATAGTATTTTTATAAGGCTTGACTTGCGTTTTCCGGACGGGAATTATATTGCTTCTCAGATGCATCCTGTGACGGGCTACCCCCCCCCCTCTCCCCCACGACTGTGTAGCCACGATTATGTATCTCCGTGGACCCACGGAGATATGTGTGAGATTCTGTTCCTTTAAAGTGTTACGAATAAAACAATCCCTACGTGCAAAGGAATTAATCAGTTTACCTCTCGCTCCACCACAAACGCGGTTTTGCTTCACTCGCTTTTCGTACATGCGTAAAAAAAAATATATAATTTTTTTTTATTAAGGAGACTTTCATTCTCTGCTTTTTTTTTAACGCAATATCTTTTGCTTTTGTCCTTTTTATATATCAACGGTTCATATTTCTATTTCACTCTAAACTTGCTTTAAGAGCGATATCTGTTAATTTGCTAGCAAGATAGAAGATGCTTTAAAAAAACAGCGTTAAATTCGAAAGATTCGAAAAGTAAAATTAGCTTTTTTTTCTTCCTGCTTTGTGTGTACGAATGTGGAATCTATATCTTTTTTTCTTTTTATCAAGGACGTATCGGTTTTGCGTGGTGGTGGAAGAGGTGCACGTTAGTTTTAATTCTATTGTGTGTATCTATTGGATATGTAGTCTCGACGTTTGCAGACTTCTATATCGCGAGATAATCTCGTTAAAATAAAAATGTCAAATTATAATTATAAATTGTTGTAATAGCTGAGGCTATAAGGAATTGTATTACCGAACCGGGCAACGGTTGCTCGATTATATTACATTTTATAGTTATTACGGTAACGTTATTACGGAGATTTATGTATTATCGAATTTTATAGAAGCTAAATTGTAATCAAGTGTGTTTTTTATTGCGAAAGATAGGTATCGTTTTAGGTGAACCTCGAGTGGCCAACACATGAGCTCAAGTATCGATTATGGTTTGCGCGCAATTTTTCATCGGCATACAATCGTGCAGGCGTGCAGCGAAACGCGTGCATCGACACGGCGAAGTCCTGTTTACTCGCGGTTGTGATAAATGGGGCTTCGCCGCGATCGAAGGCGATTCATTCTTCATACGAATCACGCGGGAAGCTTCCCGATCTATCCATCCGACCTATTCTAACATAAACTAATACATATCATGCGACATACAACTATGTACATTACTATACCTACATTATACAGAGCCAGTTCTGCGAGCGATTTTGAAGTGTGACTGATTTACTTTTCGTTCCGATCTAGATACCGACTAAAACAAAAAGAGATAGATTGAAGTAGATTTTTCATTTCAATTAAATTTATTTAAAAATGTTGTTTAATTTTATCAAGGCGATCTTAGTCATCCAAAGTTATCAACTTGTGTCTGAAACTCGCGAACTGGCTCATTCATACTCCCGCATGGGTAGTACTTTAAGAAGGTATGCTAAACGATTAAAGTGTAAGTTAGCATAGGCTACATATAACTCTAATTACGGTGTACATTGACATAAATCAGGATCGATCGCTTAAAGCATCAGCCGCGAAAAGCGAAATTCTTTTCGCCGTCTGTTTCTTCCAGGATAGACACGCTACACTTCGGCAGGATGATTTTCGAAGCGGATTAGGTATCTTCCCGGACGATGCTCAAGTGCGATTAGAGGAGATGGAGTATAAGTCTGTAATTATACCGGCGGCTGGATGCGATCGCGACGAGGAGTTGTAATCGCGAATGTAGTTTCTTACGCAGTGATCGCAGATTGATTACGATGAAGTTTGTATAAATGTATATAGAGCGACATTATAATCGAGAGAAGATATAAGCGAAGTTATTACTTTACGTTAGTGATGCAGCGGATTTTGCGACAGCGCTACGTCTGACGCGGCGGAAGTGAAATTAACCAAGTACGGACTATATATGTAAACGCAAACGTATTATATGATAATACTAATAATATAACAACAATAAATTAGACCGATTCATTATACGCACTTGTAACTTTCTGTCGAAAAGGGTATATTACCCTTTTTTTAGCCCAGAAAAAGCGTCGCTATTGATATTGGGCCAGCAGTTGCAGAATAGGCCGTGACACCATTTGCAGAGAGGACTTTCCCCATATGAAGTCATAGTGATTAAAAGTGGTGTTAATAGGAGTCTTGTAATGAAACACAACGCTGTTGAGCTTCGTAGTCAAGAGTTCCACGTCCTTAAACGAAGAATCACAGAGGAAAGATTAATAAATGATTATTAATTTTAGCGAATTTTGATCATACAAATTTTAGAAACAAAGAAAGATTAATACACATTTTTTAAATAAGTTTCTACAAAATTTAAGATTAAATCGAATTAATTTGTATAAAAAGAATATTTTCTAATTGTGCGTGGCATACCTTCGCGGTTGCTAGCCAATCATTATCACTACTGAAAAGAGCGATCGGCGCTGTGATTTTTTCCAACTGGTAATCCGGCGGCGTCGTCGAATTGTACATATGAAGATTTTTGTCAGCATTACCGTAATCGTATTGGCTAAAGCGTCCTGAAAGATTTTGAAGTTTCCTCAGATTATTCAGTATTAAGGTAAACGTCCCAATGGCCGGACATGAACCTATATCCGAACACTTACACAAAAACTTGTTATTATTAATCTCAAATGCTTTTTTTATTATAATATTAAAATTTAATTGTAATCTTTAAATATTTAAAAATTACACAGAAGCATTTGAGATTAATAATAACAAGTTTTTGTGTAAGTGTCCGGATATAGGTTCATGTCCGGTCATTGGGACGTTTACCTTATATATACAGTGAAATGTCCATATTCGGGACAGGTTTTTGCATATTTTTAGCGATTACTTTGTAACTAAATTTTTTATAGGAAAATTCGGTGCCGATTCTAGAACCGATATTTCAAGAGACCTACAGCTTGGCACCAAAATAATTTTTCAGCGATAAGTATAGCTGGATTCAGAGCACGTAGAATACGTCAAGGTGGAGGTCTCGAATATGACCTAATTCGGGACAGCATTGCCCTAAATAGGGACAACATGTTCTCCCTGCGTTTTTTATGTGGAAGTGGAATGGTGTTCGGGAGATACTGAGCTATCATATATTAAAAAAGCAATACATTCCGACAAACGGCACCTCCATACGAGAAACCTTTTTGCAGCGTTTCTGAAATTAGCTGTATTTGGGTGTTTCAAACTTTTCACTTTCTGTCGCAACCACGGGCGTTTGGATAAAAAATTGTACGTTTTTAATTTTTTAATGGAAAACGGGGTTATGCAGAAATGGAGAACGCGTAATGCAGAAATCAGAATTAATTTACATCAAACGGTCGCAAAATTTTACGCGTTAGAACAGAATTGTCCCGAATTAGGATGCCTGTCCCTATTTAGGCACAACGACTGTAATACAGTATTCGGTATATTTATCTTTTTCTTCTCTCTGTATAATTCTCTCTGTCGTGACGTTACCTGCATTAATATATCCTTGACCGTAATGCACGAGTTGTTTCCAGGAAGCTCCAGCGGGCACATGGGCTATGATGACCGTCAGGTAGTCCTATCGCAACGAAGGAAGCTCGATCAGTAATACGAATAAAAATAACGAAGTGAAAGGAAAGTACAGGAAATCGAAATCGATATGAACGTGTGTCGTTCACTCTTACTGTATTTAATTCCGCACGACTGAATCCCACAGCCAGAAACAGGAGATTGCTGCAAATGAATTGCGTGGACGCCGCTCTCTGGCAGAATAAGTTCGACACGAATTTTCCCCAGTCGGACCGCGAACGGAATTCCGGATAGCCGAAAGTTTCGCCGACCCACTGTAAAAGAAGTAAAAGGGATCGTCGCTGCGAATTCGATCAACCTTGAAGTCATTCGAACACTTTGATGACAGCTTTCTCACCACGCCGAAATTTGTTAACTTGGCGAGTTTCTTGATCGGTCCGCGAATATTGCCGCTGAAAGCCGCGGGCGCCAGGCCGATCATCAAAATAATCTTTGAATTGTACTCTGGTTTTTCTGATGCCATCACCCAGAACTGCGTGGTACCTTCCGAATGACCGACGTAATAGATCCTCTCGTGTCCCGTCGTATGTAAAACATAATCGATCATCGCGGGAAGATCGTAGATACCAAGTTCGTGATAACTGAAACATACAGGTTTCTTACGATATTTTTTATTCTTGGTCTTAAAATTTTAAATTTGTATTGAAATAAATATTTCTCAAAATTTTTATTGAAATGAATATCTCTTAAAAAATGCAAATTTAAAATTTAAAAGTTTAATTTAATTTAATTCAATTAAAAAAATTTAATTCAAATTTAAAATAATTTAGTCTTTATATCATATTTAACGTTTTTTAATTCGATTAAATGTCTAACTTCTTATTTAGAATTTTGAACTAATAAAACTAAACGTTACGAACATTATGGCTAGTGCAGCGAGAGTTTTATGTGATTAATATTCTTCTCTTATTCGTTATAAAATTGCCACTAGTCTTTTATAACATTTTAGTTACCTGAAATTCCAGAAAGCTCGATCTGCCGGCGACAACGAGGTATGGCTTCTCGAGTAAATGTTGCCCCTGTTATTTCCAAGCCACACATCGTAACCCGCATCAGCCAATATATACGCTAGAAGAAGTTATATTACTTTTATCTAAGTGAATGTCAATATTATCTTTGTACTACTGATGCTAGTAATATTTTTTACAGCGCTAAAACCATGAGTAAGGATCTACCCAAGGACTTTCCAGGACCCATAAAGACCCAATCGGCAGAGCTACTTCCCAAACCGTGCATCAAGAGTATCGGCGTTCTCATCCTGGACTTCGCTTCCTCCTCATCGTCCCGGCCGCGCGGTATTCGATGCAGTTGAAGAGCGTAGCCATCTTTCGCAACGATATCGTGAATCTCCAAAGGATATCCGTATTTTGTCACCAGTTCCGGCTGTTTGACACATAAAAAATACTGTGTTCATTCATTGATGTTCATTTCTACCGATGTAGATTAATTTTAATCTCGATTTAACTTATTCTTGATCTTTTTCTAATTCTTAGAACTAGAAAAACATGAAGAGTTATATTATTCTTGATCTTTTTCTAATTCTTAAAACTAGAAAAAGATAAAGAGTAAGTTAAACCAAGGTTAAAGTTAATCTACATTGGTAGAAGTGAACATGAAAAGCATAAGCAAAGTTAAGATAAGCTCGTCCGCTTTTATTTCGGGCATCAATTAGAGTCGTCAAGACGAATTTTAACAATAGTAGAATTCCAGAGGACAATCGAAAGATGTACAAGAGATGTATCAATCTCTTAAGTATCATTAATTCTCTTACTTTCTTTTCTCCACGAATGCATCTAAAAGCCAAGATAAACGTCGCGATGAAAAGAGAGGGTAATTGCGCAAGCCGGTTTGACTGACATTCAAGATTCCATCCGTTGTTGCAGTGCGCCTCGCGTTCAGCAACAGTTCGTTATGTCACAACATTATACCACAAAGAAAGAGTATTCAATATTCACCGTCGTGAGCTTGATGTCGGGATTACCGTCGACGAACCGTTTGCCGAACGCGTTCGCCAACGAGAGGCAGCAGCTCAGAGCAATCGTCATGACGAAAATCCGGCGTCGTCGGGCCATTCTTGACAGCATCGCGACAGTGTACGTCTAACAAAGAGCCGAAAATCTCGCTCACGTCGACATTTTATACGGTATCACGGCGCGACGTGTAGGAGATCCACGCCGCACGATAACGCCGGGACGTCTGCACGCTCGCTCCCATCCTCGCAATCGCGACCCTCGAAGAACCTGGCAGTCACTCGGAGAATGGAAAGTACCTTGACGATTGCACGTCAAATTAGTGGATGGATGCGATTTTCCCGAAGTTCTGTCGATCGCGCGGACGATGAATATCTTCAAGGTCGAGAGATTTCATCTCTTATCGAGAATAGGGGCTGCAATGCTTTGAGAAAATCGCCGCAGATCCAGACCCAAAGCGCTAAAATCTTAAAAAATAAATGTTAGAAGTTAGATTTGAAGTTTATTAGAAGTTAGTTGCCAGAAAATATAAAGATTAAATATTTAAATGCCATCTCTAGTCTCATATTCATGATAAGATCAGGTCCTTTGGTTTTGGACACCTGAAAAACTCATTTGAAAAGGTTTATGGAGCGCATTTAATTTAACATAATTTT